>JAZHYW010002214.1:0-140000 GCA_037355805.1 Ixodes ricinus
GACTAAAACGGTCAAAATGTTCATCTAAATAATCGAGGATAGACACATCATCAGCATTTTGAAAAATCTCTGACAGTACGTTCGTGACGAGCATTATCGGCAGCTGTTTTATGTAGTTCTAAGTCAAGGAAACACCATTTTATGATCTGACACTCCGTCAGAGCACATGTGCCTTATCCGCTTCCACTATGTTGCTAACAAAGAGTAAGTCCAGAATTGATTGGCTTGTATCTGTTACTCTTGTCTGGGCTGTCCACTAACCGCTGAAGATTAAAACTAGGCTATATCTAACAAAAGCTCGGAGGACGCGATTTCATTTTTACCTAGTTTTTGCTTTTCCCAATCAATATCAGCATGATTGAAGTCTCCAGTCAAAAGTTTTGTCATTGAAGCGCAACGCCATTAATCGGACAATTCTTCTGAAAACCTCGGGGCGGTGTTTGGTGGCCTATATACAGCACTAACAACAAACACGTTGTCGTGAACTTTAATCTTACACCATAACACCTCCCCGTTGACAGCGCAATCTAATGGTACCAGGTCCACCGAACCTTTTTGCGATAATAGCTAGCCGCCGCCCTTGACCCTAGGTCTTTCCTAATCATTCTGTAACAATGCGGAATAACTTCATTATCACCAATACCACTGTGAAGCCATGTTTCCGTGATGACGACCACGTGGGGGTCATGAGTTATGATAAAAAAAACTGCGCCGACTTGACATAACAAAATTAACAATTTAATCAAACGTTTCGTCTCCCATGCGGGAAACATCATCAGTGAAACCTTCAAGCAGGAATGAGCGAAAAACACTTCAACGGTCCTATTTAAGCAAGTCCGCGTACACATCGGGGAGGGGGCCGCGGTGAGAATTGCAAGCCGATGAGTCACTTCGGATGAACCATGATTCCACGAACCTGCGTGGACCCCACCTTTGTTCACGCGCCAGAGTGGATGCATTATCAAAGTCGAAACTGTGACCTGTATTCCAACAATGGTCTACGAGTTCCGTCTTAGCTCTTGTCGCATGCGTGGCCTTCGCCACGTCCCTTTTGTGTTCGTTTAGGCGAGTGCAGCGCCTCCGGCCTGTCTCACCAATGTAGGATGCGTCACAGTCTAGACAGTTCACTTTATACACAACACCGCACTGGGACTCTGGGGGGGTGTAATCTTTAGGTTTAGAAATGAGGTCACGTAGTTTACGATGGGGTTTGAAAGCTGTGCGGATATTCAAAGGGGCGAGGGCCCTGCGAATAGATTCAGAAACACCTTTCAAATAGGGTATTGTTACTTGCCCTGTCCTAAGTCTTCCATTGTCCTGACTTCGTCTTTGTCCCATCTGTTTGCGCGTGTTATCAATAAAACGTTTAGGATAATTCCGCTTTGTCAACAGGTCAACAATAACAGCATCCTCAGAAGCGCGCAATTGAGGATTAGAAGAAATGCGCTCAGACCGATGTAGTAGGGTTTTTACGACGGCCCTTTTATGTTCGACAGAATGATGTGAGTTAAAGCTTAAGAGGTTGCCCGTGTCGCAAGCTTTGCGGTACACTGTTGTATCTAAGCGACCGGTACTATTTCGGAACACATTAACATCCAGAAAAGGCAGCGCACAGTTCTGTTCAACTTCATGTGTGAATTGGATTGATGATTCAACGCTGTTTAAAGCTAAGTGAAAGTCAGCAACATGGTCCTTGTTTAAAATTACAAAGGTGTCGTCCACATAACGTTTGTAAAACCCTATCGGGTACGCATTCTGTTCAAGGACAGTTTCCTCCACATACTCCATAACAAGATTTGCCATTGTAACAGATATTGGGCTACCCATTGGACATCCTTCAATTTGGTGATAAATTTGTCCGCGAAACGTGAAATGCGACTAGATCCGTCGGAAGAAAAACGCACGACGGTACGATGGCCATCGTCTAGGCGTTTCTTCTTCTTCAGATCGCGGAGGTGATCAACAAGGGATCTCTCAGATTTAGGAGTGGTCGTCCCGTGATAACGTCACAAAATGCGCTGCGTACGTCAAGAATTACCTGCATTTTTGTCATAGTAGCATTTCATTTATCGAGTATTACAGTGCCCTTACCCTTATCAGTCTGTAAGAATGATAATCTGATTGATCCGATTTACAGATCCCGTAGTGCCGACTGCTCACACCTGTGCTCAGACTTTAGCATTGTTAAGCATAGTCGACATGCGGCTGCGGGCTCAGATTAATCCCGGTCGTATCCTGTAGGTGACGAAGTGCCTCACTTAGATTTCGATTATAGAGTCTCATTTGGGAACTCACGTGGGGCTAGCGCGAAATCAAGACCTTCGAAGAAGACTTACGAATGTCCCCACCTCTCGGGCCGTTGAGATAGCCGAAACACGCTTACGTAAGGATGACAGCCTCCCCTCACGCACATCGTTAACGGTGGAGGATATTGTAATTTTGCTGCGTTTTTGTCTTAAACAGTCGCATTTCACGTTTCGCGGACAAATTTATCACCAAATTGAAGGATGTCCAATGGGTAGCCCAATTTCTGTTACAATGGCAAATCTTGTTATGGAGTATGTGGAGGAAACTGTCCTTGAACAGAATGCGCACCCGATAGGGTTTTACAAACGTTATGTGGACGACACCTTTGTAATTTTAAACAAGGACCATGTTGCTGACTTTCACTTAGCTTTAAACAGCGTCGAATCATCAATCCAATTCACACATGAAGTTGAACAGAACTGTGCGCTGCCTTTTCTGGATGTTAATGTGTTCCGAAATAGTACCGGTCGCTTAGATACAACAGTGTACCGCAAAGCTTGCGACACGGGCAACCTCTTAAGCTTTAACTCACATCATTCTGTCGAACATAAAAGGGCCGTCGTAAAAACCCTACTACATCGGTCTGAGCGCATTTCTTCTAATCCTCAATTGCGCGCTTCTGAGGATGCTGTTATTGTTGACCTGTTGACAAAGCGGAATTATCCTAAACGTTTTATTGATAACACGCGCAAACAGATGGGACAAAGACGAAGTCAGGACAATGGAAGACTTAGGACAGGGCAAGTAACAATACCCTATTTGAAAGGTGTTTCTGAATCTATTCGCAGGGCCCTCGCCCCTTTGAATATCCGCACAGCTTTCAAACCCCATCGTAAACTACGTGACCTCATTTCTAAACCTAAAGATTACACCCCCCCAGAGTCCCAGTGCGGTGTTGTGTATAAAGTGAACTGTCTAGACTGTGACGCATCCTACATTGGTGAGACAGGCCGGAGGCGCTGCACTCGCCTAAACGAACACAAAAGGGACGTGGCGAAGGCCACGCATGCGACAAGAGCTAAGACGGAACTCGTAGACCATTGTTGGAATACAGGTCACAGTTTCGACTTTGATAATGCATCCACTCTGGCGCGTGAACAAAGGTGGGGTCCACGCAGGTTCGTGGAATCATGGTTCATCCGAAGTGACTCATCGGCTTGCAATTCACACCGCGGCCCCCTCCCCGATGTGTACGCGGACTTGCTTAAATAGGACCGTTGAAGTGTTTTTCGCTCATTCCTGCTTGAAGGTTTCACTGATGATGTTTCCCGCATGGGAGACGAAACGTTTGATTAAATTGTTTATTTTGTTATGTCAAGTCGGCGCAGTTTTTTTTATCATTATGAGTCCCGGCTTTTGGAATATTTTTGCGGTCATGAGTTAGCAAGATTGTTTCCAAATCATCCACTTTATTCACAATACTTTGCGCATTGAATGCAAGAAGTCGAAACGTCTTTCGATGGGGTTTCCCGGAGTGTGCTTGACGTCATTTTACACTTTTTTGTCGAGTTGGTCGATTTCTTTCTTTGCACATTTGCCCCACATTATCATCCCATTCAAAAACTTGGCCTCCTATCTTAATTTTATCGTGAATCAAGAAGACAGTTTCCCCGTTATCGCGATTGGGTTTACTGGTTTCCCACAATTGTTTGCGCTTTTGAATAGTCTGCCAAGAATAATCGTGTTCTAGCGTTATTTTAGTACCCTTTCAAACACCTTCGCTTTTTTAGCATGTTTTCCTTTTCTGCATAGTCACGAAATTTAACTACAACTGGGCGGTTTTTGTTTGTTTTTCGCCCCACGCGATGCGATACGCTCGACTGTATTAACATGAATTCCAAGTTTTTCTTCAAACACATCAAGTACTTTCGACCGCAATGAGTCATCTGTCTCCCCTTGAACTTCCGGAAGACCAAAAACCATAAGATTATTACGGCGGCTCCGATCTTCTAAGTCGACGTTTTTTTTGGCATTCCTTCAAGCTATTATCGATCGCCTTAACATGTTTTTCAATGCTTACTATTTGAACCTTTTGTTCTTTCATTTCTTGAACTGTTGCTTCAATTTGATTTACTTTTTTTGTTAGACCTTCAAATTTGTCTTCAAATTGCTTTTGGTTATTTTTTATTTGACTTAGATCTCTCATAATCACGTTTTGTGTGTCCAGAATCGCCTTCACCATCTCTTCCATTGTAGGGTTACTACCCTCTTGGCAGCCATCAGGTCCCGGATTCGATTCAATGTCACCGCTTAACAGTAAATCACGAGTGACACAAATGCACTCAATAAATAAGTTTAAGCACATCCGGGGGCAAGGCAGCAGGAAAAGGAAAGTATTGCTTGATCGTTTACAATGCAATGAGTGACAATTACTCACCTGCGTGAAGAAGATCAGAGGATTAGACATAGTGCACACATGAGTGCTGCCTTGCCCTCTGATGGCGAACCGTTCAGACAGCCCTTTTGTAGCTTCATAGGCCACGGTTGATGTCGATGCCGATCTTGTGCTTTCGTCAAAGACGAGGCGCTTGTTTCTGCTGTCGTCCTCGCTGTCGGCGTGGAAGGTGGTGCCGCTGACGTTCCCTTGAGTAGTCTTCAAACTTGATAGTGGCACAGTGACGGAGCGGTCCGCTGGGTCATGCTGGCGCGACAACGGACAGGCGAAAGCAGCCTGAGCGATTTCTTTTGTTTTGAGAGTAAACCTTCTCTTAAAAGTGCTATTGAGCGCCTCCATTGTGTAATTGTTCATTCGTGTCCATAACCCCGTCAAAATGGACCATCGCCGTGAGTACTTTCGGTTATCACACACGTGCTTCCAGTGCGTGAGCAATCAAATTAATCGGTCGCACACCCGTATTTAGTGTGCATGGGGTGCTCATAGTTTTCTACCAATTCACTATTTACGTTGTGACTCACTTTTATGGGAAGTTTTTTTCTATCTGCACGTGCTTTCTACGAGCATCCGGTCAGTGTCTGGTTGTAGTAAACCGTGCTTCCCTGTTCATGCTCTCGAATCACCGCTTTAAAAAGTTTCGCACTATAATTGGCTTGGCACCTGTTCGTATAAGCTTGAGGTACCTGGTGCCCACCTAATTTTTCAGCAAGCCCGTGTTACCTACATGTCCTCATCTATGCACATTGGACTCGCATTTGCCTTTTCTGTTGTTTTTTTTCTTTTATATTTTATCTCGGTGCGTATCGGTGCTGATAACTTATTAGAACCAGGGTGGACACAAATAATGATTAAAAAAGAAAAATCTGATATATGTGATTTATATCAGATTTTTTTACGTTTTAAATTGCTGATAGGCTGTTCTAACATTTTCTGCTCCTAATCTGCTTCGAACTATACTTTTCTTCTTCGAAGTTGCTCCAAAATGCATAAATTGCTGCCCCAAACCAAGAATTTGGTGCTCCTAAGCTGCTCCGAAATCCAGATTTTTCTGCTCCAAGAATTGCTCCAAAACCTGTTTCACCTGTCTCACCCCTGGTCCCACATAATCCCCCACATGGCAGTTTTTTTCTCTGAGGAACCCTACGTAGAAGAACTGGTATGAACGATGCCTTTTTCGCTAATAACAATGTGCGAAGAAGTGATAGCTGTAGCATGTTGGCCCACCTCGAGACGCCCTCGTCGCCGTGTATGTGCGGCAGGGGCAGCCTGTCGGTGGCAGTTGTTGCGATTCCATTCCCTCCGTTCCCGGGATGGAGTACGGCCTTGGCGTGCCTTTAGGAAGAGTCTGCAGCAGTGACTACGCAAGCGCAGGTTTTCCCAGTCTTTCTGAGCAATGAAGGGTAATGTTGACGATGGGGGGCACATCCACATAAACATCTTCCCCTCTGAGCTTTGGCAGAACATGTTTTATGTTTCGAGTTGGGTGCGAGAACCAGAGTTGTTATAGTGAAATGGAACACTGTGGAAGTTTCTGTAACCCTCCAACATTACGCATATCAGCTGGATACTGCCAAAGTGGGATTCATATAACGTGAGTAATGTTTGAAAATGCCCGTTTCTAAGTTATCGTTAGTGGACGATGGGGAAAGATGCTTCCTCCTAGATTATTGGCGGCTCGTCAGGACTCTTCTCACAGCCAATGGGACTTCTCTCCCCGTGAGGGGAGAGAAGGGTTTTTCCATCTCCACTGATGCAAACACCGCAATTCCTGCAAAGTGTGACCCTTAAAGCTTTTGCTTTAGAAAGCGGGCAAGTTTGTGAGAGGCTCTTGAAGCGGTCAAGAACACATCTACTGCTGTGACACTGCCAGGATGGCGACAACGAGACACTTGGGTTGGCGATTTTCCTTCTCGAAGGCAACGAACGAGTTCACACTGGTGGAGTAAAACCCTTTGTTTAATAGTGATACATGGAAATGGGTCAATCTGATAAACAAAACGGGAGGTAGTATGACGCAACGACTGATGCTTGGTTGGCTCGCCTTCAGCGCTGCTCAGCTGCCATCCGATGCTGTTGACGGCCCAGTGCATGTGTGCCGTGCGTCCACGGGGCCCTGTGAAATGGGGAGTCGGTTGCTGGAATTCTCTCGGCCCCAAGAACTTGGCAGTCGGCGAGCTCTCTCGTACATTTGGAAGCACGCTTGACAAACGAAAAAGCAAATGACCAAAACTTGCGCCTGTATAACGGCATGAGGCAGAAATGAAGGAAGAGTCTCGTTGCAGGCACCAGCAAGGTGGCGCAGTAGCAACAAGGGTGAGCAGAGCAGGGCGTATATTAGTGACAGGAAGCCTTTTGCCAATGAGAATATCTGCGACAGGCTGCTTTTGAGCAGATGTGAGCAAAGGCCTCTATGCCTTCAGAATGCCCTTTCTTGTCTCGGGCAGCTGGAAGCTCAATGCCTGAAGATACAATGGGTAGTGTGGATACTTGTTTTGGGGTGACTTAGCTGGGATCTTGTTTCCGACGCTGATGTTTCAGGACGAGCGCTATGTGCACGACCTGGAGGAGCAGGTGGAAGGGCTGCAGGCGAATGTGCAGTATGTGAACATGGAGATCACGGACTGCCAGGCCAATATCCTGCAGCTAGAGGAGCCCAAGGAGGAGTTGCTGGACGTGGGCTCGCTTCTGGATGGGACCGAGTCCCCTCAGGCACGCTATCTCATTGACAAGCTGCTGCACATGGCCATCAACCAGGTGGGGGACCCTCTCCACCTCTCTTCTGGGCTGAGGCACTGCCCAACATTTCCGGCATCAAACTGCACGAGCTGGTTGCTGCTCGGCGGTACTAGCTGCCAGCTCTGTAATAGGCACGTTGTGGTTTGGACAGCCGTACAGTTCCCAGTTAAAAATAACCATTGGGTCCAATTAGTTATCGACAATTAGAACCAATGGGGAATCCTATCTGTGATTTCGGACTCCTAGTTAGAAAGAGTCAATTGGTCCAATTAGTTATTGGCAACTAGAACCAATGGGTAATCCTATCTCTGATTTCGGACTCCTAGTTAGAAAAAGTCAATTTGGTTCCAATTGTCGAAATCTAATTGAACATCACCAGTTGGAACCAGTTTAGCATTGTCAATTGGATGCAACCAATTGGAAACATCTATTTGTGTTTTCAAACTCCCAATTGGAAAAAAGCAATTGGTCCCAACTGTTCAAATCTAATTGACAGATACAAATTGGGACAACTACTAGTGTTTGGGTATCCCAAACTAGAAAAATTTGCAACTTGATCTAAAGGTAAATAATCACGACAGTTTTTATTTTAACTTGTTACAGATGATTTCTTGCTTCCAGGCATTGTCGTTTTCTTCCAGGATTGCAGCTGCAGCTTTCCTAAAATAAAGGATAAATATCTGTTGAGTGACTTTATGGGACTATAAATGTTGAAATCAAGCTTACAAACCTATTAAAAAAAACTTTTTTGCTCCAGACAAATTAGTTGCGGTGGTATAAACCTGCAGGCATTGCACTGAAAACTGCAGAGATTAGTTTTGTGGCAAAAACCTGCAGGCCTTGCAATTAAAGGCAAACATCCCTGGGGGACTGAAACAGTCTGGTCCAAATTAGGAGATGAAGCTTTTGCCGAGACTGGCTAAATTTGCATGTGGGATAATTTAAGAATACTCAGTTTTCTAGGAGCCTGTCAGACATATTCTCTGCTATAAGGAGAAAAAACAGTCAATCCAAAAGCATCTCTGTAAAGCTGGCCTGTGCACTTGAAAAGTGCTTAAAGGAGCCCTGCAACAACGTTTTGACTGGTTTTTAATTTGAACTGAACCTAAGCGCACTGAACGTAGTAACTTAATGAAACTTTTCTTGATCGCAAAATTCGCTTTATTTTAAAAGTTATAGGCAAATTAGAATTACAAAAACAAGCAAAAAATAACCTCCTTCATGACGTCGTAGGTCTTGGCTTGAGTGGCCGTGAACTAGAAGAGGGATAGTGAGCTCATCGAGCGCTCACCGCTGCCGCACTCCGTGTCGACGGCTCGAGAGGGCGCCACTAAAGCGTGTGTTGGATAGGCTGTATGAAGTGGGCGGCCAGGGCAGCTCGCATTGCATTTGCTGCGCGATTAAAGACTATTTTGGCATAACACTTCATTGGCCACAAACGACAGCAAACACGGGGTAGAGATCAGTACAGAACGGGAGCCACTTCGCGCCGCCATACCGCCAAATGGCCTTTCTACGCTCCGGGACCTTTTCTCTGCTCGCCGTTCGTCGGTGCCTCATCTCAGTAGCCCTTTCTAGTATGCGCTGTTTTTTCCGCCGCTTGGTGGCGGGTATGTCGACGGGTCATTTGTTGTTTCCGTACTTTATAAACTGCATTTGTTTCTTTTCTGATCTAAAATACTGAACAAAAACTACTTTCATACATAATTGAAACGGTTCGCGACACTTATATTTTGTATCTCGACTAAAAAAAGCTTTTAGCGGCTCTGACCAGTAGTAAGGCCAGGACCTAAGACGTCTGATTTTGCGCTTTCGATACCGCGGGTCGCCCTCGTCGGTGGAGGAGGTTTCCGCGTCGTCCGGTTAAAATATGACGCACTGATATTTAGTTACTCTCTCCGTGCCCGCTGGCTTGCCCGAACCGCAAGAGACGTGGAAACCGCAAAAAAGGTAGACACTTAAATATGATTGCAGGGCCCCTTTAAAGTGTGCATGGCTGAAAAAAATGTGTCTTTCGTATCTCGAAAAGAAATCGTGCATTGCAGGCTGTGTTCCAAATCTTACTTGTATGGACCAGAGGCAACGCTGGACGTGGGTAGGTTTCGAACTTACCCTGAGTGAGATAGAGTAAATTTTGCAACATAGCTGCAAATAGCTCGCCGGATGAGGTGCAAAATTTTCGGGACCTACTGTTATTTTATTAAAAAGTCGTCAACTTTCGGAGGTAATGACCCCCGACCTGACCGACCGACCGATCGACTGACTCCCCCTTTCCTTCCCACTCATCGAAAATTCTCCCGAAATTGCTTAATTTTGAATCCCAAAACTTCAAGCTTTGAAACTGTGCCCCGTCAGTGTTTCCAGCAATTCATAGTTAACTTTTCTCGCGGGTACTCAACAAAAACTTTCGAACTGATAGCTACCCGGAAAATTTTCTTCTCTAAAGCTATACATTCAGGCTCGTATCGTTCACTGAAGATCAAGCAATGAGTGTCTCAGCAGATCTAACAATCCGAAATGCCCGAACTGCAACGCAGCAAGCACAAAAGAAACAAAGAAAATTCCTTACCTTGCTCCCATAAACGTTTGTTGCCAATCCTTCGCGCTCTAACGAGCCGGCAGGTCAAATGAAGTAATTGTCACCGCACCATTGAGCACTCTACAGTAAAAGCACGAAAGAACTTTATTGAATCATTGCCATAACCATGCTACGAATGCCGTGCATACCATCGGCGCCATGTGCTTCATGCTTCTAATATCTAGCCACCATACTTCCACTGTCCTCGCGGTGCCATCTTTGCCGCCCACAGTGTTGCCAGATGGTCCCACCAAAAACCGCCAAACGACTGGGAGATATAGCCCAAATATAGCCAAAGCTGTAAAAACTATAGCCCAAAATTGCTAAGATTAAAAACATTGATTTTTAAGCCTTATATTCACAATTTCTCACACTCATACAATACACGTTACAAACTGTTTCAACCCTCATATGCACCAACTTTTGTGTACATTATGTTACTTGTGAGTTTAAAAAAAAAGAAAAAGCTTCAGAAGGATGAAAGTTTGTACAAAACATGGCCCTTCCTTCGGTGTTTCTCGGAAGGATGAAAGTCCGTATAAAACTGGCCCTTCCTTCGGTTTTCAGAAGTTACAAAACACTACAGGAAGACAGCTTTATCGTGAAGCCCGGGAGATATGATCATACAGAAAAGAACAAAATACAGAAGCAGAACAGTCAGAACACTGGGTGTTTCAAACCAGAACCCCAATATCTCAGGTCCTTACCAATATTTCACCCGTCCCTTTTTCTTTGTGAGGAATATTAGTGTCACCCATTCATGTTCACGGTATTTCTGATTGTATTGTCCTTTCTTGGGGTGGGCAACGACTGGAAGGTAGTCGTGTTCAGCGGTGAAATCTACGGACTTCTAATTTTTACAAACTTGGGTGCCTAACAAGCAGCATTTGGAGAGTTCAGTTATACGTCCGGGCAGAGCCATGTGCGTCCTGGTTGAAGGTGCGCTACCGCGCGCTGTGGTAATAGTGCAATCCTATTGGTTTGCTCCACTGCGCTGCAGGGAGACCGCCTGAACTCTGCAAGCATCTGCTTCACTGCGCATTGTGAAAACCCCGAAGTTTGTAGAAGTTTGAAGCCTTTCTCCTTTATCTCTCTCCTCTCGACTAGCCAAAATGGAAGTAATTTTTTTCGAAACTGATTAAAAGTTTGAAAATGAACTAGCCGAACCTCAAAGTTCGGCATCGAACCTGAGGTTCGACAAAAGTTCGCCGCATTCTTAGAAATAGCCCAAAATAGCCACATAGCCAACCACGAAATTTTAATGCCAACTAGAAAAAAGTGTAGCCCAATTTGGCTATATATAGCCCAATCTGGCAACACTGGCTGCCCAGTGTACTCCGACGCTGCCGACGATTCCCACCAATTCTAGCAACGATTTTTTTTTCGTTTTTTTATTAAATAGTGTCACCAATCTTTTTGTTCCTTTCAATTTGCGATGTTGAAGAAATTGATTGCAACGCAATACTGAAAAAAAAAAGAATTTTCATTTGAAGATAAAAGAAAACGTAATGCAATCTTTGGAAACTTATTTCGGGGTGAGGATATAGAGATAATGGCAAGTTCTGTCTAGAGCGGTAGTTAATTCGTAAAGTATGCAGCCATCAACCGCACAAACTACATTTCAAACCAATTACAATGACCAATTGGGTGACCCAGCAGCAGTTGGAAACATTGAACCCAACTGTTTTTTTATTGATCCCAATCGGGGATAAATAAAATTCAATTGGAAACATTGAAAACATAAAGTTGGAAACATTGAATCCAATTAGAGTGACCAATTAGGTGACCCAGTGCCAACTGAATTTTATTGATCCCAATTGGGATAACCAGTTGGAAACATTGAATCTAATTAGAGTGACCAATTAGGTGGACCCAGTGCCAATTGAATTTTGTTGGTCCTAATTGGGGTAACCAGTTGGAAACATTGAATCCAATTAGAGTGACCAATTAGGTGGCCCAGTGCCAATTGAATTTTGTTGGTCCTAATTGGGGTAACCAATTGGAAACATTGAAACTAATTAGAATGACCAGTTGGATGACCGCCATTGACTCCAATTGGTTCCAATTGAATATCCTAATTTGACCCAATGGTTATTTTTAACTGGGATTGTGGCTTGCAGTTGCAGTTGCGGTTTTGGGCAGTTGCGGTTTGGGCAGTTTTTGTGGGAATGGGACAATTGTGGTTACCAAGCGTGTGCCCTTGAAGCCGTGATTTTCCAAGTTTGTCGAGCGTATGTAGAGGGGCATTTGAAGCTTGCACAAAAGACCATTCTGTGGAATCTTGCTTTGAAAGGTGAGAGTCTTGTGCAGAGTGTCCAGGCCAACCAGCACCAGGCGGTAGTGCAGGAGCTGGAGGCCAGGCTGCAGCAGGTGGAGGCCAACAACGCCATGCACCAGGACCTGCTGGAGCACAGCCTGTATGCCATGCAGATGGACGGGCTTGCCACTGAGGAAGCAGGTGGGCACCACCTTACCTACCTGGGCAACACTCTTTGGTAGCAAGGGGCTTAGTTGGTCATAAACAGCACACAAAAGGACAAGCGCCTCTTCTACAGTGTCTCTTCTGCGCTGTTTATAACCACCTTTTTAGGGGCGAAGCTCCTTAGGGTCTTGCCTTGTCCGTCTGTCCGGCGTCCATGCTCACATCGATTGCCATCCCATCTGTCTTCTTAAAAAAAAGAAAAAATGTTTGCGCAGTCGACAGGATTCGAACCTGTGCGGGGAGACCCCGATGGATTTCTAGTCCATCGCCTTAACCACTCGGCCACAACTGCGGGACGAGTAAGGGGCTCCGAGACGTGGTAGCAACTCAAGAGCCGGTGATGTCATGGATGAAACATTGCATGTAGCCGCTCAACGTCTATACAGGAGTGGGTGCTGCGGTCAAATGCGTATATAATCGCGGTAAACTTTGCATTCATGGCTTTGCATTTCACCGACCATAAAGCTGTAATAATGAAGGCGAAACGAAACCTGGAACTCAGCACTACCTATGAGCAATAAAATGGAGAAGACGTTTGCCTTCTCCATTTTTTTCTTTTATATTTTATCTCTGTGCGTATCGGCTCTGATCACTTATTGGAACCAGGGTGGACAAAAATAACGATTAAAAAAGAAAAATCTGATCATGTAATTTATATCAGTTTTTTTATGATTTAAATTTCTGATTTTCTGCTCCTAACCTGCACCATACTGTAAACTTTTGTGCTTCGAAGTTGCTTCAAAATGCATAAACTGCTGCTCTGAAACGAGAATTTGGTGCTCCTAAGCTGCTCCAAAATCCAGATTTTTCTGCTCCACAAATTGCTCCAAAACCTGTTTCACCTGTCTCACCCCTGCACTACCTATGAACAATCAAATCAGTATCATCAGCACCACCAGAGCTTTGCCCCAATCAACATCATTCACCAGGTGGAGATGCGGTCATTTTTTTCTAAGCGATACATGGCTTACACTGACATCACATCGGCTGCCATTCTGGTGGCTTTATTGCCCCCAGCAGCAACGTTTTACAGCATTGAATTTGCTTTCTTTTTGGCAAGAACTAGGAGGAGTGACCACCGCTGTGGTGCAACAATGTCGCGTGTAAGCCATGTGTAGGATTGAGTGCAAAGAAAGGAATGTCAAACCTGAGAACGCCACGTTTTACGCTTTTCAAAAATCTGAGAAATGTGGCGTTTGTTCTTGTCTTGCGAGGCCTTGCATCTAGGGCTATTATAAAGGGCACCTTCTTTCGTAACTGCGGTTTATAATGCTGGCATTGCACATACTGCCATAATAAAGGAATGTCGGTAGGGTAAGCCTGCTTTTCTTCGTAAATGATCTTTACTGTAGAGAGGCTCAACATGTATATACTTTTACTTTAAATGTAGCGCGAAAATTTTAGTGCGCAGTTCTTAGGCGCCCGTTTCCGGCTTGAGCGGCGTCGGCGTAACTGCGCGGTGCATTTTGGGAAATGTCCCGTAAGGCACCGCGAGAGCCTCCCCCCCCTAGGGTCACGTGACCCCCAGGTCACGTGCTCCCCAGGTCACGTTCTCTCCAGGTCATGTGACCCCCACCCCTGATGACATGTGACCTCCCCCAGGTCTTCTGACCCCCCTCCCGAAGTCACATGACCACCCCCCCCCATGTGACCCCCCAGGTCACATGCTCCCCAGGTCAGTGACCCCTCCGCCCCGACGTCATGTGACCCCCCCCCCCCCGAGGAGATTGAAGAATGAGGGGAGGAGGAGGGGACTATCCTCCCTTCACTACCCTTCCATCCTCCTCCTCAAGAGCTGCACTCTAATTCGGCGTTACAGGCAGTTGTAAACGGCTTTCACTTTTTCAATGAGATTTGCATGTTTGCTGCAGGAGCCTTAGCCTTTCTAGTGCTGGAATGGGCATTTGCGGGGCTTATGTTTCTTAAATTAAGACGATTTGTAAGTCTAATGATTGAAATAGATTCTAGGTAATGTTGACAAAGTCCGAAGTTGCACTTGCGCACAAATTAATTTAACAGCAATAATCACGCTGGGGCCATTGATGGTGACATTTGAGACTGCAGAAAAAGCCAGCCTCTGGGTGCATAGACCAGAGTGGAAAGGCTGGAAAGGTTGCCGCCATTCTTGCCAAGCTCGAAACCATACTGCGCAGTCCAAAAACAAAACGGGGAACTCTTCTGCGAGTTGACACTAATCAGCAAATTCCGCGTTATTCATAGTTTTCGAAGTATTCAAAGAACTCGAATACTTCAAACAGCGAAAGTGCGAAGCGAATCGTATGGAATAGCAAGCATTATTCGCGAAGTATTTGAAGTTTTGAATATTCGCGCACCCCTACTTTTAATTGTGGGCAGCTGTCATCAATGTCTTTCAGGTTCAGGATGGTTATGTTTTGAGCAAAAGCCATCTTGAGAATCTCAACAACTTGTGGAAAGGAGGTGGTATCTGTCAGTTCTTAATAATTTTTGCGAGGATTATCCTTTTGCATTGCAATTCTGATTCCGAATGCTTTTGTTGTTTTGCAGGGAGCACCCCCAGCTCGCGGTCCGTGTCTCCCACCCTGACCTTCACGTAAGTGTTGAGGTTAAGGTATTCTGTACGAAGTAGGGGTAGAGGGGTCAGCTTGTCCATTTGTTTTATTTTATCACGAACATATTTAGAAGGAAAGACCATTTTGGGGATAATGATCATCTTTATTTTTCTGGTACCCCAAAACGGCCTTTTCTTGCGTGCACCAATGCAAACACAAGCAGAAAAAGCAATCGAGCACTAAATCTACTCGCACAAACCTACTACTGAACGGAACTACTACTAAACAGAATTATAGCATATCAATGGGGTGCAAGCTCATCTAAAAGAAACTAGGTAATGGAATGTCTCGCATCTTCAAAATTTGATGTTGAGCATGCATTGTTAGTAATGGAGTGGAATCGATTAGTTTCTTTGTTTGAGTATAGATATACCCAAAGATGGTTGGGAGGCATTCACTGACTGCCATGGCTGTGCATGTTTCTGTTGAGCGTGTGCTGACCGCAAGCTTTCGAGGCAATATTCTTTTGTCGAAGGCTCGATAAGAGCCTGAGCACATCAAATTTGTTTTGCCTTCTCTGAGCCTGCCTGCAAGCCTGACAAGTGGTGAAGCCTCACAGGTGTGCTCCAGTGCAAAGTGGTGAAGCTTAAAGAAAGCATCGCAATTGTCATGGATACTTACCAGTGTTGTAGGTATTACCGAAAAAAAGTAACGAAATACGTTACTTGTTACTTGCTAAATAAAAGGAATGCGTTACCGTTACAGATAGAAAGTAAAACCCGTTACTTCTGTGTTACTTTTAACATCATGAATTAACAGGTTTAACTCTTTTGATGTTACAGGCATGTATAATCACAATATTTTAAGAGACATAGTTTCCATCCAGAAACTGAATGCAATTACCTCATCTTTTTACGGTTCCACCAAAATACTCACGGGAAAAAAGGCAAAGAAAAGCGTAAAAAACCTCAAAATTGTATATTGCTTGGCACCTATAGTCCGTTGCAACCCAGGACGAGAGCAGGGTAAGACGGGCCGGAGGGAGGAAGCAGACGGAACGCTGGAGAAGAGAGAGGGAAACCTCTTTCTCTTTTTGGCGTTCCGTCCGCTTCCTTCCTCCCCGGCCCGTCTTAGCCTCGCCCTTTGTTCTCGGATTGCAACGGACTATAGAAACATGAAACAAACTAAAGTGTAATATGTTTAAGTGTTGGGAAGAATATGTAATGAGTAACGTAACTATGTTACACATTACTCGAAATAAGTAACCAAAGTATGTTACCTGTTAGTTTTGAAAAGGTAACGAATATGTTACGTTACTGGAAAAAGTAATGCGTTACCGATAACGCCGTTACTTGTAACGCGTTACCGCCACCACTGATGCTAACAAGGCCTGTGCAGTCAATGAGCGGCTTTTAGCTGGGGTGACTAGGTATGCCACCAGGGAAATAGTTTGTATGTCCCTTTCTTTGGTTGGAATTAGGGTTCAACCCTTTGGTTAAATGGTAGAAAAGATTTTCAGCCATTGATTATGTAAAGTATGCTAAATATACATGAAATGTAATATCTTTGTGTTTGAAAATGTTCAGTTTGAAGTGCAAAAGGTTGCTCGATTGCTGAAAGCTGCTTCTTTACCGGCAGGGCCGCATCCGAGGTGGGCAGCCTGGACACCAGCAACGTCACCTTCCGGAGAAGCAAGGTCGGCCATTCCTTGTTTCTCGCCTTGGAATCAGCGGCATTGTTGGCCTGCATCTTTTGTGGGATCCAGGTGTTCACCATGATGCAGAATTGCGCACAAAGAGACAAAAGGGAAATGATAACACTGACATATATTAGGTGAAGGAAGGAAAGATGATGCAAGTCGGCCGTTGGTTGCTTTGAGTGGAAAAGAGGGCTCCTTTTTGCAATCATTTGGCTCTGACTGATGTGCATTCCCCGAATGAATCTTGCTTCATCTTTCCTCTCTTCACCTAATGCACCAGAGTTTTGTGTTCCTTCCTCTTTTGACTCTCTGTGCACAATTTTTCATGTTCAACGTTTACCAACTCACCCAGCTTATTACTTTACTGCAGTGTTCAGCAAAACTTTAAACTTTGTGGATTGCATTAAAATGAATCGGTAGTGGAAGCTCTCAAGAACTCAATATATTTAGGGGTTTGCAAATATTCGGATACGAATAGAATATTTTACCTATAGTATTCGATTGGAGAATTGCGTACAGTCGCCGACAGATTATTCGGACTTCGCAGGGACCAAAAAACATACGAATAATAGAGCAGTCTGAAAAATCAAAACTTGCCTTTATTACTTCAGAGTGGGCTTCAAAAAGCCGTAAATAGCCTAATATCCCGATTCACCGCCCACCCCCGTGCCGCCTGAAATTCATAGAAAAGGTGGGGTGGGCCATGTCTCGGTGGGTAAGCACAAAAAGTTGAAAAAACGCGGAAAGACTGCCCATTTTTTTTTGCGTATTTAGCGCGGCTGCTAAAGAGCTACATTACTCGATTTAGTTTTATTGTTTTATAGAAAAAATGCTCATGAAAGAATGTATTACTATCGCGAAGTCCGTTGCTTGCATACGCGCTAGGAACACCACTGATCTGCATACAGCGTAAACGTTTGTTCCGTAAAAGATAGAAAAAAAGAAGAAAGGAAAGCTTACAAGAAAATAGAAAAACCAACCAGGTGCAACGAGTGAAGCGAGCGAGCGAGCGGACCAAAGTTGCGACGAAGAGCGATGCTGGGAAAGCGGAAAAGCCGGCCATTGCACTGGCAAATACTTTAGCGTGGGGCCAAGTCGGGCGCCTTGTCAATCGCAAGTTCTTGCGCAACTTTCTTGTTTGGTGCATACATGCGTGCATCCGTGCACGGCGTGCTATCCGTGGGGGTTTGGGACACTCTACAAACGTCTGTGTAGGGCGTTCGAGCAAAGCTTTATTTCCCCGTTGGCTTTGTCTAAAACATTGCACAACCGCGGTCGCGGGGAGAAGGAGCGGGTTCACGGCGACCTTACTTCGACGGAGACAGACTTTGACCTTACACTCCGCGGTTACATTCCAGGATATGGGGCGTCGCTACCTCGCGATCCCTGACTGGGTTACTGCTTGT
The DNA here is from genome assembly GCA_037355805.1 of Ixodes ricinus. Classification (NCBI taxonomy): domain Eukaryota; kingdom Metazoa; phylum Arthropoda; class Arachnida; order Ixodida; family Ixodidae; genus Ixodes; species Ixodes ricinus. The sequence continues at coordinate 18,135 of JAZHYW010002214.1, forward strand.
GTTACCTTTCCGATTTTTTATTTTTGTCTGGTCGACTTTTTTTGTAAACAAAACAAACTTTTATTTTGTTTATCTATATCGTTTTTCTTTCGCGCGGATGCACTATGACTTCGGGGTCGCTCGCGGAGGAAATGCGTAAACAAAGAGAAGTGTCTTTCCCTTCTTCGTTTTACTTTGTCACGGACATCCTCCAACTGTAAGGTCCGTGGCAGTGTCATTCGGGTAGGATGAGTGTTCGCGGATCGCGGAGTCCGCGTTGGGCTATTTGAAGGGGGTGGGCGATGACTCTGTGTTTAATTGGAAATCGACATTGGCCCAAAAAATGGGATGGGCGATGACTCGGGATATTACGGTAGTGCCTTGTTTTCAGTTACCCCTCTGCTTGCGTTCAGCCACTCTCTGTTAGCTTGAGAATGGCTGCCTTCTTTTCTAGCGTTATGGTCGAGTACTTTCTGCGTTTGTTAATGACACGTCACGGCGGCACAAAAACAGATGGGGCCATGACGTCCAAGCCAGCGTTGTCTGCATAAGATGAGAGGCGCAAATCCACGAGCGCACAATGGCGACTGGCGACTCGAAAGTGGGGCGGAGGCGCGAAGGGATGGAAGGAAACAAAACAAAATTATAATAACGGTGATGATGACGACCTGCAGCTGAATGGAAAAAAAAGGGCTAGCATACCTTATTTACTCGCATAATAAACACACTTTTTTTCCCGAAAATTGAAACAATGCATTTTTTGCATTTACACACTTTGTGCAAATGTCATATTAGGTGCCAATATGACACGGCAAGGTACTGTGGCACTTCTCCAGTGATGGAGCTGCACCCACGGCTGGTCGGGGGCGCGCCACAGTAACCATGCTTTATAAATTGCAAACCTTTTTAGGGTGCTTTCAGAGTTCCTTTGCCGAAGGAAAAGCGCCCTACGAAGCTCGCTCAGCACGAAAAGCAATGCGACCGTTCTTGGGCGATATATATTGCTAGTATCCGGCGGCACGCTCAGGTGTATCCGCGACTACGCATAGAACTCGTATAAGAACTACGTACAAAGTCCAACCGCCAACCCCCGAAGAGCCGCTCGCACGGGTCACGTTTTGTTCACCAGACACCCTCAGCCTGCAGCGCAGAGTGGAGCTCGCTGTGCCGTTCTGTTACGGATCAAATAAACACATTACATTTATCTGAAATTAGGCCTAACCACTTTCACGATTTCACTGTCCAAAAGCGGACCACAGACGACGGCTTGTTTGTTGGCATCAATGCATCCGATAGGCGAAGAATATCCGGGGCTTGGCGATTCCTCGACCCAAGCTTCGTCAAGTGTGCGTGACACTCGGTTTCAAGGTAGATCACTTCCGTAACTACCGCAACTACGCACTTGCAGCCATATTACGAGGGCAGCTTGGCTTGGCTTGACTTGGCCTGACCGCTTGGCAACAAAAGAAAACTGGCTTGGTGACTTTCTAAATTGACGCAATTCGAGACTCGTGGATCCAAAAATAGGAGGTGCGTTGATTATGAGAGGGAAAAAAAAGTCCCAATATAGATGCCCATTGTGGGGGCTTCGTTCATTATGCGAGTGCGTTTATTATGCGAGTAAATACGGTAGCGTTGCCTAGCGGTAGGAATCTGGAGTACTCAAGTGGCGCTGCCAAACCAAGCCAATCCATTTGCAGCCAACATAGAATTCAGAATGGCCACTTCTCGGTGGTGTTTTCTGCTGATCGCTCGCGATGATTTTGTCCGAATAATCAAACTTTCGTACTTCAAGCTGTCCGAAACAGTGCTTGTGAATATGCACTATTTCTATGGGGTAAGTCACAGTTCCTCCTTTAGGTCCGAAATATCGAACAAGTCCAAATTATCGGAGTCCGCAAAAACGGTCGGCGACTGTATTTGTAATTTCCCAAATATTTCAGCCGAATATTCAAAAAGACGATGAATGTTCGGGTAAATAAGGAATAATTTTGCGTGCCCCGAACATTTTGAATCGGAATGTTTATTCACCGAAATCTACGCACAATGCATTAATTGTCTGTTCTGTATTGGCTCTGTTGCCGTTTAGCATAAAAACTCTTCTCTGCACTAAAGTGGCGAAGCAGGCGAGTTGGTTTGTGACTTACAAAAATTAAAAGCGCTAACATAGGAGAAGGACAAAAAGGGAAGGCGAACAGGACGAGCGCTTGCTCTCACCTGAACATTTATTTAAAAGCTTTCAGCTTTTCCACTCTGGTGAAGAAGGAAGACCAGCGGAGGTTGCTACAACTGGAAAGTAATGGCCGGCTGCAAGTCAGCAAGCCAGAGTAAAGAAGGCTGCCGCCATCTAGGAGCGATGGCGGCAACCATATATGTGGCTTCTGCCGCCGTCGCTCATAGATGGCGATAGGTGTCCATAGTTCGGTGTCTTCATTTCCTTGCGGGGGACACCGTCCTGGGGAAACAATCAATCAATCAGTTTATTTTTCTTTTAAGGGGTACATGCTCCTTGAAATGGTACCTTGGTGCAAAAGGCGATCGACTGGGCACCAAGGTCCAAGGAGGCGGGGGGGGGCGGCAAAGTTTAACAGCAACAGCACTAAGGGGCTAAACTTCGACAAGAGAAAAAAATACAGATACAAGATAAAATGGATACACACACACATACACACAAGAGATAATGGATGCACACATAATATAAAATTGTAAAGAAGGAATACTACCACACATTGATGTTGTTTATGTAAACATTGTTGTAAAAAACAAAGATCAAAAATAATATAAAACATCAAGCAGAAAAAAAAGCACTTTGGTAAAAAATCATAAAAGTGAAGAAGCTAGATTACACATTCATAAATTCCGGGCACATATAAAAATAGCAATCTGGCACTGTCCGTACAATAAAATCTAAAAATAAACGTGACCACAAGGTATACAAGATTTGTAATAAAAGAGGATGCACAAAAAATGCTAGTTAAACTACTTAAAAATGTATTACAACATATCTATAGAATTATCAACTCATTGGCAATCAAAAAGGAGCGTAGATATTTTTCGAATGTAGTTTTGTTTCCAGTAATTATGAAATTATTTCCGACTTCATTTAGGAGCTGGGGAACCTGAAAATTTATCATTTGTTTTCCGTAGTTAGTCCTAATTGATGGTAGTCTGTACGTCCTCTTTGCCCTTAGATTATATTCAGACAATTTTGCAGGAATGACGTCAAAGCCGCTTATACCGTTTCTATGAATAAGCTGCCCAAGCTTATAATGGTAAAGCTTAGAAAGTGAAAGGATATTTATTGTGTCAAATAAGCTCTCGGCTTCACTACCGTGATACGAGTTGGCCATTATTCTTAACATACGTTTTTGTAAACTCATAAGTCCATTATAGTTGGTTTTAACCGTGGTGCCCCAAACTAGTAAACAGTAGTGAAGTTTTTGATAAAAGAGGGTGTAGTAACTAGCCCTTAACAGCTCCGCATTAAAAACAGCTAAAACTAACAACCCCTAATAAAAAATAAAAAAACACCGATTCATTAATTGACGTCATTCATCACCATGTGTTAGTAAAATGAGTCTCTTTGATGCAGAAAATTTGACGGCCGGTTGACGCAGCATTCAGTGACCTCTTTCTTTATAGCATGCGCCTGTAGCACTTCCCTCGCTACACGATCGGTATATTTTGAAAGTTGGGCTGGCACAGCGATAATTACACGATCGGCGTATTTTGAAAGTTGGGCTAGCACAGCGATAATTCGTTACCTTTTCCTAAGTGTAGCTGCATCGGATTTTGGGTCGTCCCTGTCCTTTGGGGGATTTTCTTAGCTAAGTTGGACCGAAATGTCCAGATTGTCTTGGAAGGGAAACATGTCAGGCTGTCAGGTATGTGGACGACTGTCTGGCGCTATTGCAACGCTCTGACAATCTTTGACCCACCAGATTGTTGAGAGAGTGTTGAAAGTGTTTGATGACGGTTCAAATGGCTTAAAAGTTCACTCAGAAACTGCCGGATGGCCAGTTTCTCCAGTTTCTAGGCTTGAGACTGCAGTTCACGGGAAACCACTTGTGTTGGAGTTACCACCCGCGCTCCAAAAATGGAGTGATCACCTACGATTTGGCACATTCCAAATCAGTAAAAAGGGGTATTGTTTCATATTGTCTCCACTTGAAAAGTCGTGCCACCATGTTAGGCCTGACAGCCTGCAGGTCAATCGACTTAGAGGTGTCGGTTATCCAACTTCACTCTTGCTTGAAGTTGCTGAGACGGTGCTCTTATGTACCAGTTAGTGCACAACAAAGCACGTTGTGTACGTACAGCTCGCTTTATAACGAACGCCGTGGGAATCTAAAATCAACAAAATGTAAGGGCGCAAACGAGCTGGTGTACATTGCACATGGTTGAAAAAACCTCGAGACTGCGGGTAAACGACACAACAAATAGAGACTTTTGGTGTTGTGTCGTTTACCCGCAGTCTCTGGTTTTTTTTCAACCATCAGTTTGCTATATCCATTTCTCGCTATATGTGAATTTCGACAAAATAAAAAGCACGCATTTTGAATGCTTTTCAAAATAGCCGTCGATTCGCGACTGTACATACTGCGTAAGGGACGTCTTCACAATCGCCTGGTTGATTGCGTCGAAGTGCGGGAAAAGGTTTTGTCCAAGTCCAACCCACTCGGCACCAGTGAAGTCGTCTCGGAAGGTCCCGCCGCGCGCCGCGGCGGAGACCTTCCGAGACGAAGACCTTCCGGAGACCTTCCGAGACGCCACTCTCGTCACTTTCGCTACCGGCCTCTGCATTGACGGGGTCAGAGTTCGCGAGGGCTTCATCAGACGAGACGCTCCACAACCTGGTGACGGTAATGGACCTTTAAGTTGGCAATAACGCCCGGGTCCATTGGCTGAAGCTTGGCCGTGGTGTTTGGCGGCAGGAAGAGGACTTCCACGGCGTTATGCAGCGGATTGATGTGATGTGCGCTACAGTTATCAGGCAGAAGCCCAACTTTCCGTTCCTTGCCCGCCATGTCGTTGTTGAAGTCGGTCAAGGTCGGCAGCAGTAGGTTCAGTCAGGTAGGGTTTCGTGAGATCCGTGTACTTTCGCAACGAGGCGTTGACTTTCGTGTACGTCCGTAGCCTTACGTCAAAATGGTGGAGAAAAACGCAGAGCAAATGGAAACGGCCGAAAACCCTAAATTTCTTGCACGACGTGCTCAACGGTGCACGTCACGCGTACTGCGGAGAAGACAACTTGCGGAACAGCGCGAATTCCTTCTTGCTCAAACGAAACGTGGCAATCGCCTTAGTTGCGTTATCGGTACGCAATGGTTTGTTTCTGCGGTTATTTTCTAGAATTATACCGGAAATAGCTCTTTTTGCACTTAATTTGAGTACGTTTTTGCAGCTTTTTTCGCTATGTCCGCGGCGGGCCTCCCGTGGTTTTTCGGTAAAAGCGGGCTCGTTGTAAGTGTACAAACGGCAACGTGAAATTGAAATCCATTCGCTATATCCATTATTTCGCTATTTCCGGGTTCAGTATAAGCGGGCTGTACTGTACCAGGTTTTTTTGCAAAATACCTTATGTATTCTTTGCACAATAAAAATAGGCAAAACAGTAAGCTTATCTCAAATGTTTTCTCATGATATTTGTAGACTCTCGGAAATTAAAGAGGAAGGCTATACAGTTAAACTCAGCTTGACTATAGTCACCGGGACCCGCTAATTATTTCGTTAAACTGAGAGCTATGGGTAGAAGTCGAGGAAGGGGCATTCCTCGCCATAGGCTTGCGGAAGGAATCCGAATTTGTTTGTTAAACCGTGCCATTCGTCAAAACGCTGGACTATGGCTGTACCAAAGAGTCGGGAAAGGTGTGAAGGTCACTGTAGAAGCGCAGCTCAGGTGATAATCAATCCACACTCCGGTCTGGGGCTGGAAATGGGTCCAGCAAGTCCAGCTGGGTCCAGCTGGAATCCAGCTGGAACCCAGCTGGACTGCCTCATTTCCAGTTTTGTAATCCAGCTGGAAGTGGACTGATTTTCGCCTGGGATGCACTTGGGCTAGTTGGTGTTTCACAGTTCCCTAGGGTAAAGCGCTAAAAAATAACAGACGAGTGAAAGAGACGAACAACGTAGAGCGCTACTGGAAACTGAAGTTCCCTGACGGAATTCATTTGATGATTTCGTATTTCTGTCATCGCATGTCCTGATTTCACGGTGTATATATGTCTTTCTGTCTGTAAACTTCAGTTGCAAGTAGTGCTCTGGGTTGTTCATCTCTTTCCCTCGTCCATTGTTTTTTAGCGCTTTTCCCCCGGAAGTTGCTTATGCGGGCAGCACTTTCAGTTGAATGCACGAATACCTGCGGTCGTCAGATTTACCGTATTTACTCGCGTAATGAGCGCACGCACTCTTTCTCCCCAAAAATTGACATATATTTGGGAGGTGGGTTCATTATGCGGGGTAAAATTTTGGCATTTACACAGTTTGTGCAAATGTCGTATTAGGTGCCAATATGACACAGCAAGGTACTGTGGCCTGTCTCCACTCATAAAGGTGCAGCCACGGCTGATCGGGGGTGCGCCACAGTAACCATGCATCATAAATGCGAACCTTTTTAGGGTGCTTTCGGCGTGCCTTTTGCCGGAGGAAAAGCACCTTACAAAGTTCACTCGGCACGGAGAGCGACGTGGCTGTTCTTAGGCCTAACCACTTTCACGATTTCACTGTTCGAAAGAGGACCACAGGCGACCACGTGTTTTTTGACATTGATGCATCCAATGGGCGAAGAATATCCGGGGCTGGGCAATTCCTCGACCGAAGCTTCGTCAAGTGCGCGCCGCTCGGTTTCAAGGTTGATCACTTCCACAACTACCGCAAGTATGCACTCGCGGCCATCACGAGAGCGGCTTGGCTTGGCTTGACCGGCCGGACTGCTTGGTGGAAAAAGAAAATTGGCTCGGTGGCCCGCTAAAAACGTCGGACATTTCGGGGAAGACATACAATGAACAATTCCAATGCGAAAAAGAGTGCGGGGACTTGCACCGACCACATTGCATTCCAATGGTTTGTTTATGGGCGGCGGCATCTGTCCTCTTCTGTGGACGAGATGCACGAGGCCAAAGAATGTAGCTCCAGCCAAATGTCGAAAGAGAACCCGACGTTTAAAATCCAGCTCGGTTGCTTCTTCAGGGTGACTGAAAGCCCGCGGAGCAGCAGCAGCTCGTAGTCTTCAAAATAAGAAATAAATATAAAAAATTTTAAATGAGAAAAACAAAATTTACTTTTAGGTTAGGATCTGCTGCGTCTGCTTTCAGTCACCCTTGAAGAAGAAACCGAGCTGGTTTCAAAACATGGGGCTCCCCTTGGAGATTCGGACCTTAATTCCCACCCAACCAGGTCTGCCAAATATGTTTACTTTCAAGAAGGGATTTTTTCGACTGAAGGCAAGATTGTTGTTGTTGCAATGGCGACACTTTTGGTGGCCCCCATGGAGCCACATTCTTGGGCACGACGCATGCGACCAATGCGGCACCGAGCAAAGCAGACTCGGTGCCGTCTTGTCCAATGCATGCTCGGCTTAAGGGAGCTGCCAGACACTTGTGAAGATTGATGGTGTTCCTCGCTCATTGGAGATCACCTAGCACAATGCCAACGAAATGCAGGCGCGCCGCAAGACAGCCACCCCTCAAGAGCTGCTGTATGCGTCCAGCATGGATGCTCCTCAGACGGAGGAAGCGTTGGCGGATCCCCCGCGTGCCCTGCCGGCGATGGAGGACGTGATGGCCATGTCGCATCCCGACGGGGCCTGCTTTGACCTCGGACCCGACGGGAACCTGACCAGGGTTTCCAGTGCACCGGGATCCCTCAAGTGAGTGGCAAAAGCACAACTTTAACTTGGTGCCTGGTCTGGTACAAAGCTTTATGCAATGGCGCACGTTGAGCTTTGAACCTTGGGGATCCTTGTTTGCATGGAACGTCAGAAACTTTGGGGAACTTGGCACAGAAGAAAGTTTAGGGGGCTTTGAGATTGGGGATTTCTGAGTCGGGGGAACTCGAAGGGCGTGGGGAACTCTGAGTGCGGCCAGCTTTTTGTTAAGGTTTGGTTGCTGGCTGTCCTGTTTCACTTAGTAGCGATACAAGCCAAAGTGCCAGTGTTTGGCAAACAAGGCTTGCAGATCTTGAAAGTCTTGTTCATTTGGACGAGTACATCAGTGTATACTTTCAGCGTGGGCAACTACTGCCTTTATTTGATTTAGGTAGATTGTTTTCCTGGCACTTTCCTTTCAAACTTGATGATCTACCCATAATTGTCACCAAGAAGGTGTGACAGTGACGCGGAAGCGGAAATCTAGCAGATTGTTAGCAGGGAGGACCTGGGAATGAATATGAACTTTTTTATTTCTAAAGATATCTGAACGAAATTCACAGGGTGTGTTTATAGCACAGACATAAGAGTAACTGCAAAGTTTCATGGAGCTGTGCATATTATTTCTCAAGTTACAAATATTTATCAAAATCGTCCATATGCATTTCTTATCCCAGGCCTGGAGAATTGGAAAAAGGTAGTAGCGGCGTAAAATTTGTTATGATGACCCCTGGATAGGTTCCCCAGGGCATAACAGAGCCCTTTTTTTAAATTTCTTTGTTGAAAATTTTTAACGCAACTTTGAATTTTGTGTAGTCAATGAAACCCACATTCCTCAAATTTAATTTTTTTATTATAAATTTTTAGCACAGTTTTCTAAGAAAAGGGCTCTGTTATGCCCTCACAAAGTTATTTAGGAACAGAATAAAAAAGACAGCACAAAAATCCATTCATCAGTTCCCGAGATATCGCTGGGACGAGCAGCCACAGCAGTGAAAAAATCCATTCTGAGAAAACAGCACTTGAAAGTTACACACAGATTTTCAGCTTTAGAATGACCCTGCAGAATAGTCAGAAGTGTTCTTGCGCACTTTCTTCTTGTTCCGCCTTTCCAACTTCTCTTGATGTCGTTTGCTGGCCTTGTGCAGACGTAGTGCATCTTTCTCGGCAGCTCGTTGGAGTGCTAGATGGGCCGGCTGGAGTCCCACTGCAACCGATATTTCTGCAGTTGCCTTGTAGCAGCCGGCGTTGAACCTCAACACCGCTTCATGCAGTGCAGTTTCGACAGCGATCAGCGATGCATGCTGTTCCTTAGGCATCAAAGACCACAGGACGGAGTGGAAGGACTCAGATGCATTCTGAGTCTTTGCTCCCAAGCAGCGTTGAAGCAGAGAAACCTGCGACAGGCGTTGGTAGACGGGCAGCATAGCTGCAGCGACGTAGGCTGGGAGTTTGTGCTTGTGCTGGGGCTGTGGCTCACCTTTGCCTCGGCAACTCTATGGACGGCACCACGATTGAGCTCCCTCCGGGCAGAGTTCATGGTGAGGCTCTTGGTCAGTCGACGTGACATGATGGTAGGTGGCCATAACAGCACGCTGCATCGCTGCCACATCCTTGGAGTTGTTTCGGAGGGCCCAGCCATAGTAGTCGGTAAGCTTGTCGATGAGGGCCTTCGTCAACCTGCCCTTACCGCTCAACGGCTTGTCACTCTTCTGGACGAGGTTGCGCAGGGCCGTTCCCATCCTCTTCTGAACATGGTTCAAACACTCTTCCTTCACGATGGGGACTAGCCCATAGACGTTCTCTTCTGTAAGGGCAGAGAAGGTCCTGCTGTCCCCGTCGGAGACGAGTGCTGTATACCGCAGGTTGTGCTTGGAGATAGAGCGCTTGAAGAGGGTCAGGGCCGCCTCGACCTCCATCCTCCCAGATTTGGCGTCCGTGTTTTTCTGGCAGACATGATGCATGTGCCAGCTGTCATACCCTTGATCTCCAGGCTTGGGTCCTGTTTGGCACCCAAGGCACAGGTTGGATAAAACCACGGCGTCCAAGATGAGGCCTGTGTGGTACTCTATGACCGACCCGACTCCGATGTGAGATGTGTGCCCTCTCTTGTGCCATGTGCCGTCGTACACCACGGTGATATCTTTGCAGAACCCCGGGTCCATCTTCTGACAGGCTGTCTTCACCGCGACAGCTGACTCGGCATAAAACTTTTCCAAGCACAGGGCCTCTGGCTCTCTAAAGGTCTTCTTCAGGTGCTCCTGGAATGTTTTGTGGTGGAGACCTCTGTGGGAGACGTTCATAGCTGCCCAAAAGTCATTTAGAGCTGTCTGCCCCTTTCCTATCTGCTTGATCGCCATGATGGAGCGGATGTTAACTTCGAAGGCCCTCGAGTCTTGTTGGCGTGGCGAAGTCCAGGAACTTGCAAGAATGCCGCAATGGGGGCATACGACCTCGAGTTTTGCTGCCAGTCCGAGTTTGGTGCCTTCCTGGACAGTCAATCCAGACCCCGAGCAATGCTTGCACACTGTGCAGCAGAGGAGGTCGCTCAAAACGTCGATCTGAACAAGGCAGAACTTCTCCCCTTGGCTTGTAGCAGAGGCAGGCGTGGGATTGGGCAGCATGGCTTCAAACTTCCTCTGGGTTGCTGGCATAGCTCCAAGTTCGGCTTGAACGGCATCACAATGTCTAGCTTCTGCATCGATCTCCTCACGCGTCAGGAAATGCGTCCGCAGATGGGTGCTGGAAGATGCGTTTCCACTTGTCGCGGCAGGCGGAAGACGGGCGCTGGGACCCGCGATCTCGGGAGGAACCACAGCGGTCGGCATGCTCGGTACTCCAGGCGTGAGCGGGACGATGCGTTCTTCCTCGACGACAGCCGATGGCACAGAAAATCCATCACTGGAAGTGTTGACGCGATCATCATTGACGGCACGCCGCGCAGAAACTTCCAACTTCGCCATCCGCAGTGACTTCATGGACCGCTTCCGCGCGCCAAACGCGCGCACCGTCTTGTACTTCGAACCCCGCATCGTGTGCGACCACGAAACAGACGGGCACGCTACACGAAACTACTCAAAGAAAGTTCGGAAAACGATCGTAAAGATGGCGAAAAACGAAGCGGAGCTGACAAAGCAAGAGCGCGCGCAAGCAGACCACTACCGAGAGCAGACGACACGAGCGGCCACAGCAGGAGAAACGAAGGAGGAGGAGAGCGCTCCGCGCGCGGAGAAATCGCGTCCCAGCCAATAGCAGTCGCGCGCTCCCCGCGCGCTCCTTGAGCGCGCGCTCTGTCCAATCGCGTTCTTGGGATTGCGACATGGAAGAACGGCGACCACGCCGTAACCACGCGACCGACGCTATTTTGGGAGCTGGCAAAAAAGAGAAAGAATGCACGTTCAAAACAAGACTAAGATGGCGGCCGTCGGCCACATGCGTCGAAAATGGCGAGCGCGCGAAGTTGGGGTTGATTTTGACGTTTGACGGTCACTTAGATGCTACCCAGGCCTCGTAAATATTTGTTTTTAAATATTTCCCCGTTGTATTTGGTGCTGATAATTACAGAGAAGGTAGTTTATGAGACATAGTAACAAAAAATGAGTTTTTAAATGGACTGTTGATTTTGGTTTTATCATGCGTCCTCCACACGAAGCAATGCTTTTCGGGTTGTTTGGTTTGTATTCACTGCATGGTAATAATCCCGTTAATGAACTGAATTCTACACGCTCACGAAGACCATGAACAGCAACTTTAGGCGCTGCATATTTTTCGCTATCGCTGAAAAGAAAAATAACTCTTGAGTAATAAAACAGTATTAAAAATGTTCTTAATACTTATTAGCTTTATTGCCCGAAATTAGCATGTACGCATGGTTTTGGGAGTTTTCTTTCTCATTTTTTACGCATAGGTGGCTATGTTGGGTAGGCTTGTGCTCAACAAGGCTTCTCGCGGTTCTGCTCGCATCTTAGGCCTAGTGTCCTATTTTCTGCGATGGCGGCCACGAAGCGACAACACCGTTGCGCTCACGGTAGAAAAAAAGATCGAAGTCATTAATGATTTCGATAGCGGTTGCTTCACGAAAACGGCGCTTGCAACGGGTATGCCATTCCCAAAAGTAGCCTGGACAAGGATTCTTCACGACAAGGAAAAGCTGCGGAGTGCGTTCAGCAGTACTGCAATATTGGACCAAAGAGGATGAGGCTGCGACCCCCGAACACGAAGAGCTTGAGAAGTGCTTGGTGTTGGTGGCTAAGAAAGAGCCCGGAGTGGAGAACCTTCCCGTCATCGGACGACGTCATTCGAAAGAAGAGGTTGCGGGATCTTAAACAAACCAAGATCTCCTCGTTTTTTAATACCAGTGAGTGATTGCTTTTTAGACGCCCTGGAGAGCAGGGGAAGAGGGAAATGGAGAACATGAATATTGCTTCAACGTTTTTACACGGTTTGTGTAGAATATACAAAAGCAGCAATTTGGTATTTTTGTCATTATTTGCCTTCTACATTCACTTGCTGGTGTTTACAAATTGTGCACTTGTGGAAACAGCATTTAAGCTGGCCTTCAACATCTTTAGTGTACCTACACTACATACTCTCAGTAAATGAAACTCCTGATAAATGGAACAGATTTTCCTGGTCCACTTCAGGTTCCGTTTATCAAGATTGTCCTGTACCTATGATGGTGACCAAACATCATAGCTCCATCGAGCGATCTCCTGCATCATCTGCTTGCATTCTGCAAGGCAGGGAACGTGATGCCGCAGTGCAGTGGTGTAGATGTGGGTTAAGTGTACTGAAAATTTGGAACGTGTGGCCAGTGCAGTTGACAAGCTGCATAGGAATTTTCTTCCCTGCTCTTGTTCTAAAATTGAGGTGAACTTCAATCAGTATTCTAATAGTTTTCATTATTCTTGGCAAGTTCTTTAGCTACGCTGTTTCGGAAGGTAGATGCAGTATACTGTGAAAATCGACGAGGATAGTTTTCATTATTCTTGGCAAGTTCTTTACTAGGCTGTTGGAGGGTAGATGCATAACTGTGAAAATCGGCGAGGATAGTTTCAGTATTCTTGGCAAGTTCTTTAGCTAGGCTGTTCGGAGGGTAGATGCGTATACTGTGAAAATCGACGAGGATAGTTTTCATTATTCTTGGCAAGTTCTTTAGCTAGGCTGTTCGGAAGGTAGATGCAGTATACTGATGAACATGCAGTACGAGTGGATACGATCTGTGAGATCGAGTTTTCACTATTCTTGGCAAGTTCTTTAGCTAGGCTGTTCGGAAGGTAGATGCAGTATACTGTGAAAATCGACGAGGATAGTTTTCATTATTCTTGGCAAGTTCTTTAGCTAGGCTGTTCGGAAGGTAGATGCAGTATACTGTGAAAATCGACGAGGATAGTTTTCATTATTCTTGGCAAGTTCTTTAGCTAGGCTGTTCGGAAGGTAGATGCAGTATACTGTGAAAATCGACGAGGATAGTTTTCATTATTCTTGGCAAGTTCTTTAGCTAGGCTGTTCGGAAGGTAGATGCAGTATACTGTGAAAATCGACGAGGATAGTTTTCATTATTCTTGGCAAGTTCTTTAGCTAGGCTGTTCGGAAGGTAGATGCAGTATACTGTGAAAATCGACGAGGATAGTTTTCATTATTCTGGCAAGTTCTTTAGCTAGGCTGTTTGGAAGGTAGATGCAGTATACTGTGAAAATCGACGAGGATAGTTTTCATTATTCTTGGCAAGTTCTTTAGCTGAGGCTGTTCGGAAGGTAGATGCAGTATACTGTGAAAATCGACGAGGATAGTTTTCATTATTCTTGGCAAGTTCTTTAGCTAGGCTGTTGGAAGGTAGATGCAGTATACTGTGAAAATCGACGAGGATAGTTTTCATTATTCTTGGCAAGTTCTTTAGCTAGGCTGTTTGGAAGGTAGATGCAGTATACTGTGAAAATCGACGAGGATAGTTTTCATTATTCTTGGCAAGTTCTTTAGCTAGGCTGTTTGGAAGGTAGATGCAGTATACTGTGAAAATCGACGAGGGATAGTTTTCATTATTCTTGGCAAGTTCTTTAGCTAGAGCTGTTTGAAGGTAGATGCAGTATACTGTGAAAGATCGGCGAGGATAGTTTTCATTATTCTTGGCAAGTTCTTTAGCTAGGCTGTTTGGAAGGTAGATGCAGTATACTGTGAAAATCGACGAGGATAGTTTTCATTATTCTTGGCAAGTTCTTTAGCTAGGCTGTTCGGAAGGTAGATGCAGTATACTGTGAAAATCGACGAGGATAGTTTTCATTATTCTTGGCAAGTTCTTTAGCTAGGCTGCTTGGAAGGTAGATGCAGTATACTGTGAAAATCGGCGGATAGCTTTCATTATTCTTGGCAAGTTCTTTTGCTAGGCTGTTTTGGAAGGTAGATGCAGTATACTGTGAAAATCGACGAGATAGTTTTCATTATTCTTGGCAAGTTCTTTAGCTAGGCTGTTCGGAAGGTAGATGCAGTATACTGTGAAAATCGACGAGGATAGTTTTCATTATTCTTGGCAAGTTCTTTAGCTAGGCTGTTTACGGAAGATGTAGATGCGGTATACTGTGAAAATCGACGAGGGATAGTTTTCATTATTCTTGGCAAGTTCTTTAGCTAGGCTGTTTGGAAGGTAGATGCAGTATACTGTGAAAATCGACGAGGATAGTTTTCATTATTCTTGGCAAGTTCTTTAGCTAGGCTGTTCGGAAGGTAGATGCAGTATACTGCTGAAAATCGACGAGGATGGTTTTCATTATTCTTGGCAAGTTCTTTAGCTAGGCTGTTCGGAAGGTAGATGCAGTATACTGTGAAAATCGACGAGGATAGTTTTCATTATTCTTGGCAAGTTCTTTAGCTGAGGCTGTTCGGAAGGTAGATGCAGTATACTGTGAAAATCGACGAGGATAGTTTTCATTATTCTTGGCAAGTTCTTTAGCTAGGCTGTTCGGAAGGTAGATGCAGTATACTGTGAAAATCGGCGAGATAGTTTTCATTATTCTTGGCAAGTTCTTTAGCTAGGCTGTTCGGAAGGTAGATGCGGTATACTGTGAAAATCGACGAGGATGAGTTTTCATTATTCTTGGCAAGTTCTTTAGCTAGGCTGTTCGGAAGGTAGATGCAGTATACTGTGAAAATCGACGAGGATAGTTTTCATTATTCTTGGCAAGTTCTTTAGCTAGGCTGTTCGGAAGGTAGATGCAGTATACTGTGAAAATCGACGAGGATAGTTTTCATTATTCTTGGCAAGTTCTTTAGCTAGGCTGTTCGGAAGGTAGATGCAGTATACCTGTGAAAATCGACGAGGATAGTTTTTCATTATTCTTGGCAAGTTCTTTAGCTAGGCTGTTCGAAGGTAGATGCAGTATACTGTGAAAATCGACGAGGATAGTTTTCATTATTCTTGGCAAGTTCTTTAGCTAGGCTGTTTGGAAGGTAGATGCAGTATACTGTGAAAATCGACGAGGATAGTTTTCATTATTCTTGGCAAGTTCTTTAGCTAGGCTGTTCGGAAGGTAGATGCAGTATACTGTGAAAATCGACGAGGATAGTTTTCATTATTCTTGGCAAGTTCTTTAGCTAGGCTGTTCGGAAGGTAGATGCAGTATACTGTGAAAATCGACGAGGATAGTTTCATTATTCTTGGCAAGTTCTTTAGCTAGGCTGTTCGGAAGGTGAAGATGCAGTATACTGTTGAAAATACGAAGCGAGGATAGTTTTCATTATTCTTGGCAAGTTCTTTAGCTAGGCTGTTCGGAAGGTAGATGCAGTATACTGTGAAAATCGACGAGGATAGTTTTCATTATTCTTGGCAAGTTCTTTAGCTAGGCTGTTCGGAAGGTAGATGCAGTATACTGTGAAAATCGACGAGGATAGTTTTCATTATTCTTGGCAAGTTCTTTAGCTAGGCTGTTCGGAAGGTAGATGCAGTATACTGTGAAAATCGACGAGGATAGTTTTCATTATTCTTGGCAGAGTTCTTTAGCTAGGCTGTTCGGAAGGTAGATGCAGTATACTGTGAAAATCGACGAGGATAGTTTTCATTATTCTTGGCAAGTTCTTTAGCTAGGCTGTTCGGAAGGTAGATGCAGTATACTGCTGAAAATCGGCGAGGATAGTTTTCATTATTCTTGGCAAGTTCTTTAGCTAGGCTGTTCGGAAGGTAGATGCAGTATACTGTGAAAATCGACGAGGATAGTTTTCATTATTCTTGGCAAGTTCTTTAGCTAGGCTGTTCGGAAGGTAGATGCAGTATACTGTGAAAATCGACGAGGATAGTTTTCATTATTCTTGGCAAGTTCTTTAGCTAGGCTGTTCGGAAGGTAGATGCAGTATACTGTGAAAATCGACGAGGATAGTTTTCATTATTCTTGGCAAGTTCTTTAGCTAGGCTGTTCGGAAGGTAGATGCAGTATACTGTGAAAATCGACGAGGATAGTTTTCATTATTCTTGGCAAGTTCTTTAGCTAGGCTGTTCGGAAGGTAGATGCAGTATACTGTGAAAATCGACGAGGATAGTTTTCATTATTCTTGGCAAGTTCTTTAGCTAGGCTGTTCGGAAGGTAGATGCAGTATACTGTGAAAATCGACGAGGATAGTTTTCATTATTCTTGGCAAGTTCTTTAGCTAGGCTGTTCGGAAGGTAGATGCAGTATACTGTGAAAATCGACGAGGATAGTTTTCATTATTCTTGGCAAGTTCTTTAGCTAGGCTGTTCGGAAGGTAGATGCAGTATACTGTGAAAATCGACGAGGATAGTTTTCATTATTCTTGGCAAGTTCTTTAGCTAGGCTGTTTGGAAGGTAGATGCAGTATACTGTGAAAATCGACGAGGATAGTTTTCATTATTCTTGGCAAGTTCTTTAGCTAGGCTGTTCGGAAGGTAGATGCAGTATACTGTGAAAATCGACGAGGATAGTTTTCATTATTCTTGGCAAGTTCTTTAGCTAGGCTGTTCGGAAGGTAGATGCAGTATACTGTGAAAATCGACGAGGATAGTTTTCATTATTCTTGGCAAGTTCTTTAGCTAGGCTGTTCGGAAGGTAGATGCAGTATACTGTGAAAATCGACGAGGATAGTTTCTCATTATTCTTGGCAAGTTCTTTAGCTAGGCTGTTCGAAGGTAGATGCAGTATACTGTGAAAATCGACGAGGATAGTTTTCATTATTCTTGGCAAGTTCTTTAGCTAGGGCTGTTCGGAAGGTAGATGCAGTATACTGTGAAAATCGACGAGGATAGTTTTCATTATTCTTGGCAAGTTCTTTAGCTAGGCTGTTCGGAAGGTAGATGCAGTATACTGTGAAAATCGACGAGGATAGTTTTCATTATTCTTGGCAAGTTCTTTAGCTAGCTGTTTCTGTTCGGACAGGTAGTCATTGCAGCTTATACTGTGGAAGGTAGATGCAGTATACTGTGAAATCGACGAGGATAGTTTTCATTATTCTTGGCAAGTTCTTTAGCTAGGCTGTTCGGAAGGTAGATGCAGTATACTGTGAAAATCGACGAGGATAGTTTTCATTATTCTTGGCAAGTTCTTTAGCTAGGCTGTTTGGAAGGTAGATGCAGTATACTGTGAAAATCGACGAGGATAGTTTTCATTATTCTTGGCAAGTTCTTTAGCTAGGCTGTTCGGAAGGTAGATGCAGTATACTGTGAAAATCGACGAGGATAGTTTTCATTATTCTTGGCAAGTTCTTTAGCTAGGCTGTTCGGAAGGTAGATGCAGTATACTGTGAAAATCGACGAGGATAGTTTTCATTATTCTTGGCAAGTTCTTTAGCTAGGCTGTTTGGAAGGTAGATGCAGTATACTGTGAAAATCGACGAGGATAGTTTTCATTATTCTTGGCAAGTTCTTTAGCTAGGCTGTTCGGAAGGTAGATGCAGTATACTGTGAAAATCGACGAGGATAGTTTTCATTATTCTTGGCAAGTTCTTTAGCTAGGCTGTTCGGAAGGTAGATGCAGTATACTGTGAAAATCGACGAGGATAGTTTTCATTATTCTTAGCAAGTTCTTTAGCTAGGCTGTTCGGAAGGTAGATGCAGTATACTGTGAAAATCGACGAGGATAGTTTTCATTATTCTTGGCAAGTTCTTTAGCTAGGCTGTTTGGAAGGTAGATGCAGTATACTGTGAAAATCGACGAGGATAGTTTTCATTATTCTTGGCAAGTTCTTTAGCTAGAGCTGTTCGGAAGGTAGATGCAGTATACTGTGAAAATCGACGAGGATAGTTTTCATTATTCTTGGCAAGTTCTTTAGCTAGGCTGTTCGGAAGGTAGATGCAGTATACTGTGAAAATCGACGAGGATAGTTTTCATTATTCTTGGCAAGTTCTTTAGCTAGGCTGTTTGGAAGGTAGATGCAGTATACTGTGAAAATCGACGAGGAGAACGGGATGGTTTGGTTCGCTTCAACTTTGTATTCTAGTTAAAATACGTGAAAGTATAAAATTCATGCTTGTACAACATTTTGTTTATGCAGGGGCGATCCATTTTCGCCCTTTTGATAAATTCCCGGCTTACCTGCTCCTTGCTGCACCCAAAGGGAAAAGTTGTGCTAAACTGCGGACAAATCCAAGTTTTGCAAGTCTTCATCCTGTAGGAATCCAGTGGGGTTTGGCCATCAAAATTCAATCCAGGTTTCCGACATTGTTTCGCAGGTTTTACACAAATTTTACCGACATTCTCAACGTAGCGCAGCTTTAACAGTTTTAGTTGCATTTCGAAACACACTACCGTTAAATCCCGTTAAGGTGCTTCCCCCCGAGAGATCGCCCATCCTGTTTTTCTGGCTAAATATCTGCAACATAAAAATTCCAAAACATCGCCCACCCCCGATTCCCGTTGGACGTCAAGCGATGTCCGACGGGAATCGCGCATCAACGGCGCATTCTGCGGCACCGGTGTGTCCAAGAAGCGAGTTCTTAGCGGGTTCCCACAATTTTGTCTGCGATCTGCGCGTGATATCGGCTTGCATGACACGCTAGTTGTTCCCGCGTGTATGTTGCATTGTGAAATGCGAATCTGCTGCGTCTGCGATTTGCGGTATCTGTTCCGTGAATTCGTAGCGTATTCCCGTGTTTTTGTCCGCGATCTGCGCGCTGCGATATTGGTTTCCTTGACAGGCAAGATTGTAGCGGGTTCCCGCGTCTTCATTGCACCATGAAAGCTGAGTCTGCTGCGTCCGCGATCTGCGGTATCCGTTCCCGTGAGATGCGAGTTCTCAGCGGGTTTCTGCGAGTCCTTCGCACCGTGAAATGCGAATCTGCTGCGTCGGCCACTTGCGGTATCCTTTCTCGTGACACAGGAGTTTGTAGCGAATTCCCGCATGTTTATCGCATCGTGAAACGTGAATTTGCCGTATCCGCGATCTGCGGTATCAGTTCCCGCGTCATGTGGTTTGTAACGGGTGCCTCGGCGCTTATCATTAATTTTTGATAAAGTTTTGCTGTGGCATCCCCAAAGATAGCCCACCCCATGTTTTTCACCATTTATCTCTTCATTTTGGGTGGGCGTCTTTACGGAATTTTACAGGTATACTGAAGTACAAGTTTTGGGGTTTCTTTTCGTGTACATATTGTTTGAAGCGTAACACTGTTTTATAGGAATGTGCTCACACATGGTTCTCTTGTCGTTAGCATGCTTGGTCTGTACTGCTTGGTTACGAATTGTTGCCCTTCTCTTGTCAAATGATGGGACTCCTTGATAATACTACAGTCAGAACCCCGCTTCAACGAACGCTGCGTCAACGAAATTTCCGGTTCAACGAATATTTTTCGGTTCCCCGTCAAAGGATTATAGGAGTCAATGCACAAAAATTCTCACTAGAGCGTACAGAGTTTCTTATGCCGTTCCACTTGAATTAAAATATTACGGAGCAATTCAAAGTTCGAAAGTTTATTATTCCGTATGAAAGACAAACCTGCGAGCACTTTGGTGCATTTCGGCACATAAAATACATCTACTAAAGTTTAAATAGCGTGTTGGACCACCTGAAACTGCCACTAATAACCGCAATCCCTGGAACCCGAGCGCAACGGGCGCAACGTTGTCCGCGCGTGCAGGCCGCCTTTACTCGGTGGCGATGGCGATGAGGCTGGCCTTCCCTGCCTTTTATCGCTGTTGCACCAACATTGGTTGCACCCTAGCTCTTGGCTTGATAATCCTCTGCTGCACACTATCCAAAGCCGAAGCTCAGTCGTCTCTTTGTTTTGTCAGTTAGTTGTCCTTTTGTCAATACAGTAGGCGGGCTTTTTGGACATGGCACCGCCATGCAAAACGCGGAAGTTTTTATCTTTAGAAGATAATGCTCGCATCCTGGCAGAAGTTTCAAGTGGACAGAAGAAAGCTGTCATCGCGGAAAAGTTAGGAATTTCTCCGAGTTCTTTGTCGACGATCCTAAAGTCGAAAGATGCAATCAAAAAGGCTCTTGCATCGGGGACGTCGGCCAAGCGAAGGAAACTGGACACCGTCGGCGCACGAAGAGCTCGACAAGGCTATGTACACATGGTTTGTACAAATTTTTGTACTTTACCAGTTCGGGTATGACATTTTTTTGTGAATTTCAGAACAACAAAATTTTCGCTACAACAAATTTTTTCTTGTGCACTTTCAATTTCGTTGTAGTGGTATTCGACTTTACTCATGAAAATGTCTATACATTAGGGAAAACCCAGAATATTTTTATTGAATATTTGTCTTGTGAGAAGACTTTGTAGTGCCAATTCTATCCAGAGCACGGGTCTGCAAACCTCGGCCCGCAAATGGCCGCGGTCTTTCCAGTGACGCCCGGCCCATGACCCACTGCTACAAATGCAAAAATAAAATAACAGCGCCGCCGTGACGCACTCTACAGTGAAACCCGTTTAGAACGAACCCACGTACAGTGAATTATTGTCGATATCGAACTCATGGAAAATTTAAATAGAAATGCATGGAAAAAGTATTTTTTAATAACAAACAACACATTGGCTATATCGGACTTCCCCCGGGAAGGCTTCCAAAAACGTGCAAACAATCGTCTTCTAGCCTGTCCCTTCCTCCAAAAAATAGGGGAGAGAAAGAAAATTTCAAAAGCTCAAGTTGCGAACACAATTTAGCGAAGAGAAGTGATTCAGAAAAGGAGAAAGCTGAAAAAATACTTTCTGCACGCACACACAGAAAAAAACTTTTCATCCCTAAACGGTTGACCACGAAGAGAAGCGATTCACAAATAGAGATGAAGTAAAAAAACAAACTTTGCAAACATGCAAAAAAAAAAAAAATCTTTCCAGGGCATTGTTACAAGGCAGAAGCGGAAAAGATGAGAAACAAAGAGAAGCTCTCGCCTTACAACGAACGCATCGTAGAAGTTCGCTGTAAATTGTTTTTGCTATATCGAATTACTTGCTATTTCGAACTGATCGTAGCGTTTCCTGCTGTTCGTTATAAACGGGTATGACTGTATAAGAGCGAGTGAAGATATAAAAATCAGCAGAACCCATCCTTTGGGAATGATTATCTACGTTAATGCGAATAGCATCAAACGGTGCAGAGTTATGCGCGTTCGTCAGGTGGCCGGCACACTCTAGATACGCCAGCCCACTCTTGAGGCGATTCTAAGTTTGTTGACACTTTCACAGCCCTGCGCACGATCTCCGCAGCCCAGCACGTGCGTTTGTGTCACTTAGGAAGGCGAGCAAAGCACGCGCCATACGCACAAACACTCAAAATGGTACCGACCAGACTTTCTGGCGTCTCAGCTAGTCTCAACCAACGGTACTTTAAACGGTTGTTTATATCTTTACCATAGGACGCGCTTACAGCGCTGTCACAGCTAGCGGTGCTGCAGCGTTCCATGCACGAGGGCTCATTCTGCTTTCGTGAGGCTGAGCACGGCCGCTACATTACCCTCTCCCGAGCGCGGGAGAGGGTGAGCTAGCGGCCGTGCTCAGCCTCACGAGAGCGGAATGAGCCCTCGTGCATGGAACGCGCGCGCACCGGTAGCTGTGACAGCGCTGTAAAGCATGTCCTATGGTAAAGATATAAACAACCGTTTAGAGTGCGTTGAATGACTGCCTTCATAGCTCTGTGGTTAGCGCGTCTGCCTGCTGATCAAAGGGTCAACGGTTCGAATCCCAGCCGGCGCCGGTCTTTTTTATTTATTTATCGACCCGCGGCGTAAGAGGTTAGATAGCCAGATAGATACATAGACGAAAATTGCGTGAAGTAGCCAAAGAATGCTATTCGCATTAAAGGAAAAAGCATATTCAATCTACAAGGAGGATCACCCTTGCGTACGAGCAGCTGCGTACCACACCATTCAAACTGTTCTGTTCTGCTAGCTCCCGCTTAGGGTTGTCTCTACCTATTAGGAAGGCCAGTGGTGGATCCAAGGGGGGCGACGGGGCGGCCGCCGCCCCCAAACAATGTCGACCCCCCCCTCCCTCCTCGGAGGGCAATTTGACATGGGTGGACCCCCCCGGTGCACAAAAAAGAATGGGAGATAGCATCATTACAAATTTTCCGCCCCCCCAAACCGGAGTTCTGGATCCGCCCCTGAGGAAGGCACCCAGTGAAACTCCCTAATGCTAGGAACACACAACCACACATCATCCACAATACAGTATTTACACAATCGTAAGTCAACCCCTCCATTTGCGCATCAAAAAAAAAAAAAATCTTTAGATGTGCATTTTACTGCGAACACGTGAGAATGGCAAAGTATCAGTTTTGAAAGCTCAGCCTCCAACACGCGATAGATGCCTTCTGGCGTGCTTTGACTGTGCATGCACGCGCGAGGTGCATGAAATGCCCAGGTGTTATCGAAATTAGGAAGTTCACGCTGGAGGCGGGGCAACTGAAGCTGCTCCCTGTTCTCACTCTGTCCACGACTAGACTATGACTCGTACACACTGGTGATGTCAGTCCCGTCGTCATCACTGCTACGTTGTCAAAGCAGGTCGTCGGCGTT
Source organism: Ixodes ricinus (assembly GCA_037355805.1). Lineage (NCBI taxonomy): Eukaryota > Metazoa > Arthropoda > Arachnida > Ixodida > Ixodidae > Ixodes > Ixodes ricinus. The sequence continues at coordinate 40,939 of JAZHYW010002214.1, forward strand.
GTCCAACGAATTCTCGCACTTTGCAAATGACAGCATCAACCGCATCTTCCACGCTTGCTCGGCGATCGCGTTGCACGTCACGGGTAGGGACCGATTGCACACTTTTGCGGTGTACGTTGCAAGCCTGACCTCCAACTCCAGAAGGCATCCCCACCTATCCAGACTTTGGCCTGCAGAAGCCTCTTTGTTTGCCGTCACAGTTTAAGCTCCCACGCTATTGCAGACTCCACTGGAGCATCACCCGCTCCGACGGGTCAAACTTGCGTCCAGCAGCGCAGTTGTTGGTTGTTTCTGGGTGAAGAATGGCCATAGGCGAGCACTGAAAACCTAAACTGCCCAGATCACGTGTGTGAGTACAAAAAAAACAGTTAGCGCTCCAGCATGATCTTGACACACTATCGAACGACGTGCAACTGTGAATGTGCGAAAAACTGCGAAAAGAAGCCGCAGGGAGTGAGCTGTGAGGCTGTTCCAGCGGCCTCTGTAGTAGCTCTTACAAGAAGTGCCGCCACCCTTGGTAGCCGGGCGCGCCGTGCGCTGTTCACCGCCGTTCATTCTGGTTAATTTGCGAGTCGTTATCAATGATACTTGTTCGTGCAAATAAAAAAAATAATTTGTAACAAGCCGAGGTGTTCTTGATATTGTGATTTTTTCGTTTTTGTGGGCGGTGGAATGCTTTGGTTCGATTACAAGATTTTCAAAAATTGAAAAACGGGTCGACCTACATTAGTGTAAATATGGTCATAGTTATTGTTTGATACATTTTGAAAACAGTTTGTAGCGTAGCGCGCGACAACATAACTCTGGGAGTTGGTAATAACCTAATCTCGCGAGGGCACGCCGCTGCTGACTTTAGCCGACCCAGTGTTGCTTCACTTGGCCACGTTGATGATGAACCGACGGTGGCTCTCTGGACCCCTCCCTGCCCAGCACCTCCAAGCTTACGTATGTGCTGCTCCAAAGCTGCTCGGAAAGCGATTTTTTTCTGTTACGAAGGTGCTTCGTAACGAAATTATTTCTGCCCCAAAAACTGCTCCAAACTCCAAACTGACTGGACCACCCCTGTTTATGCTAAGTACAAACATTGCAAAAAATCTATTGCGTGCACTATAGTGTAAAAGTGTGGTGTATTCTCACACTGGTCTAAGGCACGTTTTGTAAATTTCGGCTACTGGTCCGTTTTTTCTCAGAAATGAGGATACTCCGAGTGGAGTAAATATTGTATTTCGCGTTGCTTTTGGTCTTGGAAGTTCCGTGACTTTGTGTGGTAAGAAACATATTTTTTATCCTAACCAAAGACTCGGAACAAGTGCGTTGTCACATAGTTATGGTCAAAAAAGTGCAATGTATAACATCAAAAAGAAGAGCTAAATTGCAACCACCTTTGCCCAAGTGTTGCACGCTTAAAGCTCGTAATTGTTTGTTCTTTTCACGCTTCTATTCTGTCGACATTGCTGGCTGCTTTGGCTTCTCTTTTAGCTGGTGGCTTTTGCTCGTTCTAATTGCAACTGCTTCCTTATCGCTGGCACTAGCTTTTCTTTTCTTTGGGCAACAAAGTAGGCAACATAGAGTTATTTTTTTCTTCTGCACATCCCAAGTGTTTGTCAGCCGATGAAGTTTTGAATCGAGCAGAGACAGTGGCATGCTCTTGAATCTTATCTCATATTGAAATTGTGCCGCCATTAAGACTCGCGTATGGATGTGGCTGGCCCGTAATGAGGAGTGTGCCGAGGGAGACGTTGGCGGTTCCAACAAGGCTCGCTGCAACCTCAGATCCTATTAAAGTTTCCTCGAGCGAAACCTAAGCTGCCAAATGCTTACCCCTCGTTTACTCGAAAATAATCTCGGACCCAAGCTCGCACCAAGTGTCGTTGGAATCCCCGAGGTCTGGCAGCATGCCAGTGTCGACTGCCGCTCTCTTGGTGAAAGAGCTCCCCGCCCGTGGAGAAGGCTCCGCTTTATTGCGGGCCAGCAACGTAAATTCCCAAATCGGCGCTAGGTTTTTAAACTGGTTTCCGCCGTCGCTCATAGATGGTTAATAGAGCTCGTGGCATGCTCCCCCATGTGGACTTTAAAAGCTGTCTTGATTTGTGTACCTCTAGACCGTGTATGGTGAAAGAAACAGGTGTCAAGAGGTGGGAAGCGAGAATTGTTGCGGGGAATCTGAGCGAGGCCACTCGTGTCGTAGAGGGAAGGGTGCTCGGGGGGACTGCGAGTGTCGCTCTGCTGCGGCAGATTGGCCTTGGCTGTAGTGTGTGAAAGACGCAAGGGGGAGAGGTTACAAGGCTGTCGTCTGGATGCAGGGAGGTGGGGGTGGACGTGCGCCCTGTGCCAAGGGGTCACCTCGGAGCCCACCGCAAGTTCACCGGGCGCTTGCCAGCTGAACTCTCACCCCTGCTTAGGAGGAAGTTTGCCAATACTAACTCTAACCAGCTGCGAAAGTAGGTGCTTCTTCTGCCCTGCCTGTCTCTTCCCCTCTTGCACCTCTTTTTTGTCTGTTTTTATCCCTTTAATGTGGGAATGCACTTTTTACTTGCATGATACAAAGTCTGAATATAAAAGTGTCGCATGAAATCTTTGTCTATAGCCGTGCTTTAGTGATGGAAGTGCTGCGTCATTTGCACCAAAATGTGCCATGAACGAAAGTCTGCTGCATCTTGCGCCAAAGTGTCATTTTTGCTAAGAATTGGGCCACACCTGCTCCAAATTGGACTTGAAGGGCCCCTGAAAAGAAACAAACTCTTTTCTTTAAACAACCTAATGGGGACACGCCTGTCAAAAATGGTCCTTTGCTCTCTCCACCTCAACATGAAGGCCCATCCAGCTCTCCTCCTTGCCACCCAAATGCTGCCCAGAGACAAAACAAGGGGAAAGGAGCTGACTACCACCGACGCAATCGCGTTTTGTGCCGCCGTCAATATTGCTCTAAAATAATTTTTTTTCGCGTAAAATTAATTTTTTGACACGCGTGTCCCAACCAGTTTGTTTAAAAAAAAAAACATTTTTTTTACTCCCCACTTCCAAGAAAGAAGGTGGGGAGTAAAAATAATTTTTTGTTTTGGGATATTTTTGCATGAAACTTTTAAAGTAGGTTGGTTTTAGGGCATTAATAACGACTGCAAGATTTAACTCGATTTTAATTGTTCATTTTTTAATAACGTGAGTTTTGACGTTTCTTTCTTCTGCCAAACCTGACATTAGGGATGCCGTGAACCTCCCAAGGTTCGAGTTCGAAAAGCTTCGAAATTTTCTAACCTCACTAAGGTTCAAATTTGAAAAGTTTGCAACTTTAGAACCCCACTGGTTGTCGAATTCGAATAATTCAAAAATGATAAGGTTTCTAAAAGTTCGAGTTCCAAAATATATAATTTTTTATAGGTAATTAAAAAAATTTGAACATTTAAAATTTATTTGAGATGCAAGTTTGAAAAATCAAATTTCTTATTTTTTCGAGGTAAAAGTTTAAAAATTTTGAAAGCTTCTGAATTTCATGGATGGAAATCAAATTCTGCAGTTTCAAACTAAGTTTTCATTAATTCATCTAAAAAATATTTTGAAATGTGCTACAAATTTTATTGAAAACGTTGCCCATTTCTCTTTCGATGGGCCAGCTGAACAAAGATTACACTGCACACAAAAAACACCATTCACTCTGCTGGATTTACAACTGTTTCATGCTCCTCTTTTTCTCTCATCGAGTAATTAATAACTTTTTTATTTTTATTGCTTAAAAGGGGAAACTACCTTGAATTGCACCTTTTTCCAAAAAATGCATATTCAGAACTGCAGAGTTTTGGCATGTATGGATAACAAAGAACACTCTCACAAAGTCTTGTCAATGTGCACTGACAGACAATGTCAAAAATAATTATTCTTTATATGTTGGTGAGGTGTGCTGCACTGCGTAGCACTCGTCATCCACAAGTGAAAATAGCTGAAAGCAATGTCAGTATATCAGAAGAAGTTTGGGGAAGACATCACCTACACTGCTCGAAAGAATTCCTGACATTTAAGACTCAAAAATAAAATTTTAAAACGTCATCTTGAAACTTTAAGTGCATTTATCTCAGCTTCACTTTTGGCAGCAAATCCCACCTTAATAAAACTATCGTTTCAGTATGAAACTACCGAGAGACTTAATATTTGCGAATTATATGCCGAAACTTTATCGAGCCGGTTACTATGAGCTTAGATTTTACAATTTCATGTTCCTTTATTATAAAAATTTGTAATTTGCAAAACTTAACAAATGTAAAAAAAAAAAAAAAATTCATAAATTTTTTTATTTGAAAAATGCATATTTTCTAAATTTCTTTTCATAGTAACCAGCCACAAGTATTCCAGTATGCATTCCACCAGAAAAATAAGTGGTGATGAACACAGTCTCGCAACGATAGTTTCATTGATCAGATTCCATACAAAGCTACGTTTTGGGGGTATTAGTACCTCATAAAATTGGTTCACAGGGCTGAAACCTTGCATGCCCTCCTTCTATATGGCTTAATACACCACCTGCGAATTTCACGCCTATTGAGTGAGCAGTTCAAAAGTAGACATGCCCAGGTAGTGTCCCCCTTAATTCGTAATTTCTTTTTCTTTAAGCCGCTCTTCAATTTCTGCTTTCTTGGGGTGAGGTGGTTGCGCATTCTTTCGTTGTTGCCCGGACACGGTGGCCCTCCACAGGAACGCTTTCTCCTTGTGGTGGAGTGAAGGGGCACTGACGCAGTTCTTGTCCTTGATGGCCTGTAGCCCAATGTCAACCTCGGGTAGCTTCACATTTCTCCTCTTGCGCCATGAACATACTCCTTCCTTCTCGGGGCTGTGGTACTGACGGTACTACCTGGATGGCTTTCGTGTGGCTTATGAAACGAGCGTTGAACTGGTTGCAGGGTTCATCGAAAAGCCCCATCGGGTGAAGTGTACTTCCTACTTGCTTGCAAAACAGTCCGATCAAGGGTCACCTAAATGCAATGCTGGCAGAAGGCAATTGAGTGTGCGGGACAACACATTTACATAAAGGCATCCTCTGGGCGTTTATTTTGGGCGCGATGACCCGTGGGATGGAGAAAACGCTGAACACGGGCACAGTCACAAGTCAAGTTTGCGGAGAAGGCAACCGGCTGAATGAATAGAGCTGATGAGGTCACGACTGGTTATTTATTTATCTGAAAATACCGTCGGCCCTCTCTTGAGGGCTATTACAGGGAGAGTATCCATCGTTGTGATCACACATAAAAAACGCAAGCATAAGACCCGCTGTCCGAACAAACAGTGGCAAGGAGGCACAGCCTTGGCCCTCTGAACAAATTGAACAAATTAGCCCGCATAATTATTACAAATTGCACACTTAAAGGGCATCACTTTAAGGGGACCCTTGCAGGGTTTACTTTTTAAGTACTGGGGCTATTTCAGTGAAATTGGCAGGCTATACTTAGGAGGCTACACCAATGTTCAAGTGAAAATGTCAATTTTGTGCCAAGTTACAGCCTCATATGTCAAAAATATTATGCAACTCGTATTGCCGAGTATTGCACATTTGGTGCGCACAACGTCTTGCAAGGAGCTCTATACCGAAAGATTCGAAACTTGGGAATTCAGTATTTGTGAAGTAAAAAAACAATTTCCAAATGCTGAATTCGAAGTTCCCACGCGATTCGACGCCGATGCATTGAAGTCGAATGTCTGCGGTCTCTTGCGAGTCTACTTTTTTCGCACCTCCGCTCCGCGCTGCAAAGCAAAGCGCCATTGCCGCGACCCGAAGCGAGGAGCGGGAGAGAAGGGCGCCACGCCGGCGGTCCGGGAAACCAGTTCTTCGGCCGGTTACCTGATTGATCATCCTCTGCTCGAGGAGCGCCAAGTTTTTCGAGGGAGAATACAAATCCAGGAGGCGACATTACAACGGACTCCGATTTTTGGTATTTCAAAAAGAAGAACCGTACTGCATTTGCAATTGCGTTAAAAAAACATGTTTTACGATTGTCGTTATTAAATGTTATAGAAATGTAGCCTACAAAGCTTTTAGATTTTCCTGATTCTTGACGTCGTGAATCAAAAGAAGCGAAAAAAAGGAAAGGAGGGCACCAAAAAAAAAAAAAAAGGCGCACGCGCGCTCAAAGAAATTTTTTTTGCGATGCGTTTTTTGTTGTTGTTTATGACTACATTTCGCATCGTTTTAGACAATAAAAAAAATACGACCCTTGCGGTGTCAGTGCCCCTTTAATGCTATCGCATTAGAATTCCACCAATTTGCTGATGGCGGGCAATCAACAACAGAAAAAGTTAATTTTTGCGTCGTAACCTCAAAAAAAAAAAATAAATATTATCTGCGATCTTTGAGACTTAAGCTAGCATTACATGCTGAATGGCTTTCGTAACCATTATCAAAACAACTTCCCTTCTCCACTCACTGCCGCTATAAAAGCAACGACGTTTATAGTCAGTTAACAAATCTGCACAAGATCATCTTCATGAAAAATCAAGATTTACGTGCTGTTCTTTTGCCAAACAAAAACAAATTAGCATTCTCGCTCCTTAGGCTGGGTAGTCTTTCCTAGAGTGGGTGCAACTGCTCATATACAAATGCAGGTGGTGATACAGCAGGTGGTGATAGACCTCATAAATGCAAGTTTTTAATCTGCTGATTTTTCGGACTGCTCTATTATTTGGACGTTTTCCGGTCCCTGCGGAGTCCGGAAAATGAGTCGTCGACTGTACTGCCTCTCCAAGAGCCGAGGCCATGCTGCCCATGTCCTGGCAATCGTTTCGGATTATAAAAAAAAAATTATTTTGTCCCACACACCGCAAGTCCCACCATCCGAAATGGTGACGGCCACGTAGAGGGAAAGGTCTACAGAACGTCGTACGCGTGCCGCATTTCGTTGGGGGACAAATTAAATAATAAAGAAAACCTGCAAAACAAAACGCGTGCAAACAAGCAACATCCCCCCTTCCAAGATCGGAGCCGCAGAAAGGATTGATCGCCGAACAGCCCCCATTAGGGAAAACAAAAGCGACTCCTCCGAAAGCACTCCCCCCTCTAATTCGATTAGCGTTCAGAAAGCGAGTCCTCCCCCCTTCCGAACAAACCACCCACGCCTGGGCACACCCACCGGACACACCCCACCGTACGTGAGAGCGCGGAACTCACGATAGCGTAGGCACGAAACGCGTGGCTTCTTCGGAACGCCATCGAAGAAGCGTGATAGCCAAAGCCGAAGCCAAAGCCGAGCTCCTCGATAGTCCGTCCGCCGAATGAGCGAGTGGCTACGAGGAGAGATTTGTGCAAGCACGTAGGAGAAAGAAAATAAAAGCCTCGCTGCCACGCACACTGTCATTAATCCAGCTGCCCGTTTATTATGTATCGGCCCAAATAGACGGGTCTGTGTTTGAGGTGTAGGAAGTACGGTACGCTCCAAGACCGATGCTATAACTGCTGCTGCTGAAACAACGTGCGGGCGGGCGGCCGGGCGGGTGTGCTGGGTGGTTCGTTATGGTGCGTGCGGTGTGGGAAAAAAACGGCGTTTGTGTCCCGAACACGTTTAGTTTCCATATATCACATCCACGAGCTCAGCAAGTGTAATGCCGGATTAGATTTTTTTTCCCTTCAGGTTCGGGTGGTCTGGAGCGAACGGCTAGGATGCCCCTTAGTTTGTGGTGTGTTCGTATCACGTCCCTGCACAGAGAGGGGTGACACTTAGGGGTGTAAATCAGCTTGCTTTAGGGCTAACGCCCTAAGTGTGTTAGAGCAGCACTCTTAAGGGACCATGAAACGAATTCTGGGCTGGAATGAATGATTTCAGATTGGGATTACACTGACCGTATTTCGTGAAGCGGGTTTAAAAAAAAAAAAAGAAATACAGGAGAATATAGAGCAAGCCTGCTTTTCAGTATGAAAGTTTGAAAATATAGCGGACTATTTCTTGCCTTCTCTCCTTTAAACGTTCTCCGTCTTTTCACTGTGCACGATAAATCCGAGGTGTCCAAGCTCGTCAGCCGAACCCAGCTCACGCATCGGACGAGCACTGCGTCAAGCGGACGTACGCGCTCGTCAACAATCAATCCGTTAACGAATATTTGGATTCGCGTTCGTGGCCAAGGAGCGCCGTAATGACACTTATCATCACTTGCGAACGACAAGCACCACGGTGTGCTTGAAAAGCATGGTGGAAGCTTGGAGTCATCGGTACAGTACCCGTACAGTACGACTACTGGCCCGGGGCCTTTCACGTGCATCACGCGTGAGTTAATATATGTCCACACGCCTCTACGACGCTCATCCAGATCGAAACGGGCAGGGTGGGGATCGAACCCCGGACCCCTGGGTTTTTCCTGCAGGGCGAGCTTTCGCTTCACGTGTTCCGAGCTGTGGTGCGCTCCCCCATAGTATACAAATAGCAACCTTCAACGTTTAACGGGCAACAAGCACCGACCAACACTTAATTGGCCCGTAAGCAGCTATAGCGCGGAGACCACCCGACTACACAAAAAGCCCAACGAATATAAACACTGCGAAATAAACAGAAACAAACGAGTTACGCCTTGGGCTTTGCAGCGAACCAACCTTCTTTAACCGAGCGCCCGCGATCTGACCTCCCAGGAACAAAGGATGCGCTTTGGAGGAAGCGTTTCGCGGCGTGTATTACCAGCTCCCTTCGGGGGTGGCATAGTGCGCGAGCACGCGGCCTATAGCGATCTTATTCAATTACTTCATGGCGGATCTCGAGCGGCGAGCCGCCTACAATTCACACGTGCGCTGCAAAAGCCGTTTGCCGCTCCGCTATATAAGCTGCGCCAAGCGGGGCGTTTAGAAAAAATAGAATAAAAAATAAATAAAAGAAGAGTAAGAAGAAGCACGCCCAGATCAGACACCGCGCGGTTGTTGAATTATCTCAACGATGATAATATTCTTAATCCCGAGCCGCACTATCGATGTTGGTGCGGTGGATGAAACTATAGTGCCGCTTCGCCATCTCGACGCCTCGAGCTTGGTCCTCTTAAAACGCCGTCATTAACTTGGCGGCTGAGAATTTCCGTCCGCCGAGGGTTGGGCCCTCCCTCGTTTGCTTGTTGTTGTGGCCCTTTAGGCTGCTCAGATCCGGAAAACAAACACCTTTTTTCTCCTGTTTTTCATTTTTTATTCTCCACGTTGGTTACGGGCTATCCTGCTTGGTCTTTTAATGTCGGTGTGGGCAGGTAAAGGAGTAATTTGAACTTCATCGCGTTGTTCGAGTCTTACTTAGACCTGTGTATACAGAACGCACCGTGTACTGCGGCGCTGGCTATAGTTTGCTTCGCTTTTTGTGTGTGGGAGCGAAGCCGAAGGCATCCGCATGTTGCCCTGAACGACGCCTGCATCGTATACGAGAACGCGTGGTTCGGCAGACACGAAAGTCCGGAGCTTGTTCTTGTAGCATCTGTTCACGGTGCCGTCACGCCGGTACTGTCGGGGACGTGTTCCTTCCTTGTATCGAATCAAATACAATTATAATCAAATCATTTATTTGCATATGAACGTGTACAGATGCCGGGGTCACCGTCAAAAAAAGCCAATCTTTGTTGGCTTGACGAGGTCGTATCCCCGAGTGCTTGGCAGATGTTGACGAAGATGCAGAAAAAGATCAAAGTAACATATACTAATACAGAACATGTATTAGCTAAACGGCTTCCATAAAATAATATAAATTACACAAAACGTAGGTACAGTGATTCGCGATATAAACGGTAAGTGCCTATACTATCTACATACGCAATTTTTGTTGGGTATACTTGGGTAGCTTATAACGGTAGAATTGCAAACTCGTAGTTTGCGCGATAATGAAGACCTTCCGAATCTCTGAGCGTGAACAATCTAAAATAAGTTGCACTTCGTACGTGCCGTTCGTCCAACGTATTATTTAAGTAGTTCACCTTGAATCTTTTATACAAATAAACCGAAGGCGTGCCACACGGGTATCTATACATTCCCAGGATTCTCCTCGGTTCTTGGGTAACTCGGCCAAACCCTGTGTACTGGTGAAAAAAAGAAAAAAAAAAGAAGGATTCTTTAGAAACAGCAACATTAACGTTCGATGCAATTGGCCGTTCCACTTTTTCACATTTGAACTTTACGCCACCCGACTTGAAGGCGCTCATATTGCTTGGGTCCTCCGATTCCGACACGGTAGGCAGAATGCTATCTCGTCCAGCTTGCTGCTCAACACTTCGATTTGTACTCACTGCAAGCAGTACCCAATACTTATCCTTAATAATAAACGAGCTTATAGGGTTACGTGAAAATGGCGGGCACTGCATATCGTGAAGGTATCTCAGATTGACTGGAAGTCGAGCGAGCCACAGCTAGAAGCCCTGTTTCAGCTTGTGTTGCACCGCAGCGAAGCCTACAAGCGCGGGCACAACAAAGCAATCGCTGCGGCACCACTCGCGTGCACAGTAGCGCCGCGAGCGGCAGGACACGCGCGCACGCGCTTCGCAGCAGTACAATAAGGTAGAAACGAAGTGCAGAGCCCGCGAACGCAGTCCCTGAACCCCTACAGCACTGCGCACAGCTCGGCAGGCCTGCCCAAATCGCTGAGCTCCCTTCTTGTAGCTTCCGTACGCTCAAAGTCAAGTGATTCGGGCGTGTGCCAAATTTTCAGAACTGACGAGTGAATCATTCAAGAAGGACCACCATATCATTGTGAAGTAACATCAAAGGTATGAGTACTTTTGTGTACATGCAATAGCGCACGAAACCCTTTATCCGGCGTAAATGTTTCTTCATGTGTACAGCTAGTACACGACACTCGCTCACAAACGGCCTCCTATTCACACGTACATGCAAACACTCGCTCATGTGACGACGTGACGCAACGAGATTTCCGCAAGAGTCCGGGCAACACTACGCGAGACAAGGCCTTACCACGGGCGGCCCTCGTCGTCGGTCTTCAGCATGCATGTTTGGCCGCTGCAGGGCTGAACGTGTCGGGAACCCACTATAGGATGACGTCACGTTCAGGCCTCGTCTGGGTGTTATTGGCGAGACCGACGCGCCTGCACGATCGCTACATAGTCCTTCAGACTTCCTCGCGGTCGGACTCGATGCGTCTTCCGCCTCCCTCTTTTATTTAAATGCCGTTCTTGCGTACAATTGAGGATCTCGGCGCTGCCGTCATCAGCGCAGCGGGGGCTAGGCAAACAAAAAGTCCGCCAGTGTGGACAGGAGGCAAACAAGAAACAAAACTACGCCGCGAACATGTTGTTCAAACATCCGCGGCGTCTTCTCGTCGTCGCGACCGTTGCATGCGTTACAAACCGGAGAGTCTCGAAACTATAAAAGTCGGGAAACGCGCGGCGCTCTTTGTATATATACGTTGGGGGTAAACTTTATATAGCCTGAATCGGGTGTTGATTTGCATTTTGATTCGGTGTTTTGTTCCTATATTTCGTGCGTCCAAATTTGCGTGAATGTGCACACAACGCATGCGCGGCGCGCTCGTTTCTCAAAGAGAGCAGCTCTCTGTTTGTTGTCGCCACTCCGCGGCGTTTCGAGTCCATGATGTGTAGCAGCGCTTATGAGAGTTCTTTCTAAGCTTTCGGGCGATTGTAAGTGCACTTTGAGCGCCGTCTGAATCGGCGGGCGCGATGGACGGACACGCCTATCTGACTGTGTGCAAGGGGCATTTCGTATTAATGTTGAAGCAGTACAGTGGACCAATTTCCTGTCGTTTACCGAACTCGCGAATGTTCAATTTATTTCGTTTGATTCCTCACGAATAAATACTCAGTACATGCGTTAGTGAGGCCCAATAGAGAGGGATGTGAAGTTGGTTTAAAGTTTTAAGGTCGATCCTTATTCAGACAATATATTTTTTGTAATAAGATTCGATTAATCACTAGGCTTTGTTTAATTTAAGTGTGAGCGAAGCCAAAGCTTCAAGCACGAGCATGCTGTCCCTTAAACATAGCTTCCTCTACACTCACAAAGCCTGGCAGTTCGACGACGAGAGTGCCCGGTCGCAGGTTTGGAGCGCGAGGATCTGGTAGCACAGAGAATTTCTCGGGGAACCTAAGGGGGAACCTGGAGGTCAGCGCACAGCTTTCGCAGCGGCGAGGACCCGAAACATGGTTTTCAAACCCGACGAGAAAAGAAGCGGTAGCGTGAAGAACGGGAGGAGCACGAGCGGACATTCCATCGCTCGGGAGAAGTGTGTTTCGGCGTCTCGCCGCAACGGGGCGCCCGTCACAGTCGCTCTCCTCTCATCCGTTGTCTGCCGATCTACCTTTTCACTTTCGGCGGCCGCGTCTCGTGGTGATCTGCCAGGCTTTGTCAGTATTAGCGGCGAGATATTCTGGTGGCGCCCTCCTATGGTTCCCTCTCATGACGCCATTGCCTTGCGAACAACACGTTCGGCTGGTGTTTATGAATTAGCATGGTGGAAGCTTGAGATCACTGCGCTCTGAAACGAAACACTGCCAGCACCGTCAAAATTGAAGTTCTTACATTACTCTTATTTCTCTCGATGAGAAATCGCTCATGAGCTTAGTCATTCGGCCAATCGTAGAAGACCGACCACAGCGACGCTTTCGATCGCGCACGATGCCAATAGGGAGCCTATGACTGAACAATGCTTGCGAGCCGTGCGCGCGGAAGGCTGAAAGCTTGAGACTCGCTCTTGTCTCTTCCGCTTCGCTCGCAATTAAAGGGGCCGTGAAACGATATTGGGTAGGAACATTTCTCACTTAACATCAGCTTCCTGATGCTAACGGGACCTAAGAATACTCAAACGCAACGCCACTGACCAAGAAGCGGCTTCGTCGTAGTAGAAATTCAAGGATAAATGCTGACCTTTTCTTCCAGTTCCTCCTTCGCAAAACTTGATGACGAAGCTGCGGGGACAACGGCAACAATGCGATCCCCGGGAGTGCGTCATCAAACTTTGCGATCTCCGCTGTTACGACATTCATATAAAACATTATTTGTCTAGTCAGGTGAGTATTTAGATTTTAATGAAGCCGAAAGGTGAAGCCGGGATAAAGGTGAAACCGCGAAGCTCGACGCTGATTGACTTTTGGGATACTGCTTCGGATCAAATAGCGCTGCTTCATTTCATTCATGACCTTTCCAGTGCTAGGGAAACCCACAAAATACTGGCTCACTTCGAAGTGCTATAGAGCTGAAACCATGGATGACGCGGCGGTATTCATTTTGAAGCGGTATTCGCACACTGCTATAGTCGCCCGCGACGAGCTCGGCGACACGAGCTTCGTTCATCGAGGCGGTATCGGTAGCGCGGTGCCACCTACGGCGATCCGTGTCCGATCTGGATCGCTTGCCGTTCGCGGCGCCTACGTTGGCCCAGGTGCCGCGTGCCCGGAATCACGAAGACGAGGCTCGCCTTACGTCGCCGGTGAGCGCCGTGCGCCATTAGTCGGTCGTGGCGTCGGCGGGTCTCGCCGCGTGGGCCTCTGGAGAGCCGGTTGGGGTCGAGCAGAGCTCCGGGGTCGAGCGGTCGACTTTCTAGCGAGCTGCGTTCATGGAGAAACCGATCCACAGATCCGCAGCCCGCGAATGCAAGTTGATGTGTTAGTCACGCGCAGGAAAAAACAGTTTTAAAACATACATATATTTTTAATTGCCGACGAGAGACATTGAAGTGATCCTTACTTTGGCTGGTGCCCTTATCCGCATCAGTTTGAGGCATCAACAAGGGCGGGTGCCATATACTTCGTAAACACCATGATTGACGATTCTAGAACGGGCTTTTGGCCGATGCCATTCTCAACGCTCGTGCGTACATGCGCGTTTTGCTCGCTCTCCGATGCAACGAACCCGTACGTGCTGGCTGTGAAGATCGCGCGCTGGGCTGTGATTTTGTAGATATCGAAAGGGTGAATAGAAGGCCTCTAAAAGTGTTCAAAGTCAATAGGCGTCTTGTCCGTTATTTGTTTTCTTCTTGTCCCAGGGTTTAGATTACGATATTTCCTATAAATAGCTCGCCTGCAATACGTTTCGTTCCATGCAAAACCATTTGTGTTGCATGTACCACGCGGGTTTCTTGTCTCAGGGTCGTCTCATGCTTCCCATGTAGATGAAAAAGTTTGCCGGTGCAGTACTCTGTGCCCGATGTCTTTAGCGTGCATCACGATGTAGCACTACGCGACCGCACGCCGGTACGATGCTCTATCGAGCTCAAAACGGAGTGGTTACACACTTGAGCTCGTTTTCGTTTCACCCTTCTCACTTGGCTGCTCGATATTGAAAAAAAAAAAAAAAAACTTAGATGTATAAAACAATTTTTGGTCCCAAAATTATATGTTCAGATGAGATCATGTAAGAGCATACAAAACCTTGTAAGAATAATATAACAGTATATAAAAAGTTATAAAAAAAACTTCTCAACAGTTTCTTATAGCTTCTATGCTCTTGTATGGTTCTTATGCGGAGAGCAAAATCGTCTGCTTCTTACGCAGGGAGTTGCGGTGACGTCAGAACGACACCGAGCTCTGATTGGCTCTCGATTGAAAGGATAGTGGATAGACCTTGGTGCTAGATGCCTTGAAGTCTACCCACAATCTTTCTTTTATCAGCCAATAAGATAAGAGCTCGGCGTTCTGAAATCATCGCAACCCCTGTGCAAGAAGCAGACGAACTTGCACTCCGTAAATGTTCTTATATCTTAATTGATCATGTGCGTTTATTGGACCAATATAGTCTCTCATACGAATAAGCTTTCTCACGAGGGCTATGGTTCTCTATTGGCGTAACGCTGTTTGGTGTCGCTTTTTCGTTACAGCCAAACGTTACAGTAGAACATTACAGACCTTCATGAAAATCGGCTGATACAACACACTCTGTGTTAATACTTGCCTAAGAAAATTGCCAAAACTGAAAGCCGTTTACAACTCCCTGTAACGCCGGATTGGAGCGCAGCTCTTGAGGAGGAGGACGGAAGGGTACTGAGGGGAGGGTATACCCCTGCTCCCTCCTCCTCCCTCGTTATCCTGCCTGCTACTCCTCCTCCCCTTATCCTCCCCCTCCACCCCTCCTTGTCCTTCACCTCCTCCTCATCCTTCAACCTCATCCCCTTGCCTCCTCCTCCTCTCACCTCCCCTCCTCCTCCACCCTATTGCTGTCCTCTTTGCCACTGTTCCCTCGGGCGGTCTTGCCCTAAGAGCTGGAGGGGTCACGTGACCCCTAGGGCCACGTGGCCCCTCCAGGTCACGTGGCCTAGGGGTCACGTGAGCCCTAGGGGCCACGTGGTCTAGGGGCCACGTGGCCTAGGGGTCCAGGTGACCCGGGGCCACGTGGTCTAGGGCCTAGGGGGTCTAGGGTCCCCGGTCACGTGACCTGGGGCCTAGGGGGTCACGTGATCCAGGGGGCCACGTGGCCTAGGGGGCCACGTGGCCTGGGGCCACGTGGCCTAGGGGGTCACGTGACCTGGGGCCACGTGACCTAGGGGGTCACGTGACCTGGGGTCACGTGACCTTGCGGTTACGCCGACGCCGACGACGCCGACGCCAACGGCGACGCCGACGGCGACGCCGCTCAGGCCGGAAACGGGCGCCTAAGAGCTGCGCTCTAAAAACTATGGTGTCGGCGATGGAGCACAAATTTATCGTCGCCTATAGAACTTTCCAGCGCTTTACAACCAGGCAAAAAATGCTGAGTCACTAGGCTGTAATCACGTGCGCGGCGTCTCACAATTCGTGAAAAAGAGACTACATCGCAACGCGCAGAACGCCTTCCACACCCCAGTAGACAAAGATGGCAGCGCGCAGAAGGTGATCATTGGAAATATTTATAGCTGTGACAGGTAGAGTGTACAAACGTTCCGCCTCCAGCGCTCGATCGTTGCCTTCCGCCAATAAAAAGTCTGGATCGGTTTTAGGACATAGAATGTTTCATTTACACAAAGCAGTCATTAATGTGCAGACAATCGGATTAAAACGTGGTATAAGAACTCACTCGGTCATTTCAATTTTCAAAAGCATTTTGTTGGCGTACACAAAATCATCTGATTACGCAGCGTTTCTGTTTCAATGACAATATTTGTCCAGTCTTCCAGACATATATCTTAGCTGAGATAATGTTTTCTCAACATGAAAACTTCCGTTTGCGATGCACAGCAACGTCGGCGAGCCATTGGGTAGTCTGGGGCAGCGCTTCTTATCAAAACGGGCAAAATAAAAATGGGCCTTCACAAAAATAAGTTTTTCCTCCCAGAAAGTATTACTTGAATATGAATATCTTTTGCATCAAGTTTGTCATGTACACTTTCAACAGGTTTCGTTAATAAACTACACACTTCTGAAAAAAAAAGTGAAAATAGTAGAGTTTTGGTTTAAGTTAGGTTAATAATCAAATTTAACCCGGCCTATTTTCTAAAAAAAAAAAGAACACACATTTGCGGTGTAAATATAGGGAAATATCGGGTTTTACACGAAAATGAAGGACCCTACATATATCTGATGGTATGCTGGAAGCACAAACAAGGAACTCACCAGGAAAAGCCGCGAAGGCACAAGGACGGTAAAAACATACTGAACTACAGTGCCATTCAAGCATGCGCAAAGGGCAAAATGAGAATGGGCCCATTGCGAAAAAACTGATTCGAATCTCATGAGAAGGCTCAAGCGAAAATGGTACGAAATGAGCAAGGTCTGAATGCGAATGGAAGTTTTTAAAAAACAGGCAAAGTGAGAATGGACCCAGTTGGGAAAAAACTGGTTCGGATCTAATGAGAAGGTTCAAACGAGATGGGACCAAATGAGAATGGGACGAAACGCGGAAGGTTCACATGCGAATGGGACGTTTTGGGATACACCCATTCAAAACGGGCAGGGGTGACGATTGAACCAAGGATTCCCGAGTTAAGCGACACGAGCTTTCGCTCCACGTGCTCCGAGCTATCGTGCGTTAACACAGTCGGCCTACTCCTATAGACCCTCTTTTTTAAGGGCGCCGCCATCTTGAAAATTGCGGCGCCGACGACGCCGTCTAGCGTCTTAAAGACGCTAGACGGCGTCGTCGCCGTCTGGCGGATTGTGGCAGCACAGCTATATCTGTGTATGGGAAGAACTTGACTTGACTTGGCTATGGTGGGCTATACAATAACTTCGCCGGAACTTGGCCGGTTGATTCGAGCTGGATAATTACAGGCTATCACCATGCCTCCTCGAAAGAACGAGGACGACGACGGTGGGGTGCTTTGACTGAATTTCCTCTACGAAGGTATATATATGAACAGTGTAACATAGTCTCTGCAGGTAAGCTCTCGTCATTTGATAGCTGCATATTGCGTAATTGCACGTAGGAATTTTCTGTACCCTAAACATGCTATGGAGCAATAGCATACCTTGCAGTGATAACTTAATCGGAGCACGTGCACGGAGTTGGAATCGGTCCTCTTGACGTAGACGAAGTAGCCGAGAGCGTAAACGTGACGATGAGTCTGATTCAAAGCCCTCGCGATTCATGCTCGCAATCGACTGACTTCATAAATAAGGATTATTGTAGGGCGTGTGAAGCTCATTAACATTGCAGCCACACTCGCGCTGCAGCTTCTTGTGCTCATCCCGCATTTTCTGCGATCATTCTTATTCTTATTAAAATGGTTTGTGCACACGATGACGACGACGCAGAGGCAGCAGATAACCGTAGATTTTGGGAATTGTTAAACGGGAGATAGAAGCACTCTGAACTAACTTACGCACGACGTCCGTTTCTACGCCTTTGTGCCCATACTCTTGGCGGCTGCATGCCTTCTGTCAGCGGGCACTCCAAAAATGCGCCGGGGTGAGGGTACGTCCGCTAAGTGTGGCTCTGAGGTTATGCGAAATATACACCGTTTTAATGTTTACAAAATCACAGCCCAGCGTGGAAGCATCATTGTCCAGCACGCGCATGGTCATCACTTCGAAAGCCGAGCGAAACACGCGCCATATACTATAGCCCTGAAAACGGCACCGACCAAAAGCCCGTTTCTGGAATGGCCTGTATTAGATAGCTTTTCAAGAACGTTCCGATGACTCCGATAGCGATACCCGATACTCCGCCGCCGCCTTTGCGCATGCATCGTATCTTTATCAGGTATCGTTATCGGGGTTATCGGGGGTATCAGAACGATCCATTAAAACTCTGTCGTTTTTGTTTTTTTTGCTGCACCAATAAACGTGACAGCTGTGGGACAAGCCCGTTACACCGATAAAAAGGAGTAAATGTTTGCGTGTTCAAACTGACCGGTCTTTCTGACTGGAACCAATGTTTTCTTTATTGAGATCTGGGACCCATTCCTTGTTGAACGAGATTTCCGATACCACGCGTTTCGTGGCTTTTTTACCGGAGGCTATTTTTACCAGGGCCTTTGATGTGTACAGTCATTCAAATACTTCTGCCTCTAGAAAAAATTACACCATCTTCCCGAGGGGAACCATGATGCGGAGCATCGCGGTTCGTAATTAATTTATTTCCTTCTTGACTGATTTCTTTTGGCCGGCCGGATTTGGGCTGCGGCGGACGCGAGCGGCCGAGAAACGCTAGCAGACGACAGCCGCAGAGTTGCGGGGAAAGCCCACCCCACTGGAAAGCCCTGGCGTGGCGCTGCGACCCGCGCGCCCAAAACTATCCTCCTTTCACTCCTCCGGGGGAACGCGCGCAGCGCGCTACTTGAAGGAGAGGAGACTAGAGGAGGAGAGTTGCGCATGCGCGCGCGGTGTGAGTGGAAGCGAACGCACGCGAAGTGCACGCAGCTGGTAGAGAGAGGAGCGGAGAGAGTAACGCGCAGCTGTTGGAGAGAGGGAAGGAGGAGAGTTGCGCATGCGTAGTGCGAGTGCGGACTACGACGCCGACGCCGACGCCGCGGGACATAGACCCGAGCAAGAGATGCTCCGCATCTAAAAAATTAATATTAACTGGTTAGTTCGTCGGTGATATGCTCAAGACAGCCACGCTGTGAGCACAAGGGTGTTGTGCTCTGCACCAGGAAAACATGAATTAACTGGGTACAACATAGTGGTGAATGCTGAAAGAACACCAAGTCAAAACCTTAAGAATGTTTTTTTTTGTTTTGTTTTTCGCCAGTGTTTATATGCGAGTTTCGTTTAAAAAATAACTCCAGGCCGGCAGATAATTAAAAAAAAGCAAATCTCAGCTTTTACTCAGAAAAGTTAACGGAACAAGATTAATACCGTATTTACTCGAGTAATAGCCGCACTATTCATGAACAACGCCCTTGCTTCCAGTTTCCCACAGAACAAGTCTACAGCCAATCATTGCGTTGCGCATAAATAACATAGCGAATAACCAGATCGAGAACATGATTCTCCATACAAATGCAATCTTCACAGATGGTATCTTTGCACGAAGACGTTATCTCTGTCCTGTAAAGTAACTGGAATCATGCTGTCGATCGCAGTGATTGGCAATCTGCGTGCTCCGCGAAAAAGCGAACCCTCAGGTTTTCTTCATAAACAGTGCGGCTATTACTCGAGTAAATGCGGTATGTGGCACCAAGTTTATTTCGCGTCGTGGGTACAGCCACCTTCGCCCGGGTTGTTTCGTCAGGGGTCGTTTTTCCATCATCTGCCGACTCCCCCGCTGGGCCAAAAAAAAAAAGACACCCACGCTCCATTAAAGACCGCTCATTACGAAGGACCCCCTGGCCCTTCCACACACACGCAAACAGGGTTGTCGTCCACACGAGTCTTTTACGCAACACCGAAGTGAAACTCACTCGAAACCAAACTTCGCCAACTTGCGCAACTTGTATAGTCCGTTTCACATGATATATGATGGACTGCGGCGTACCCGTGCGAACCGCCGGAACCAGTCCATAGATGGGAGCGTGTCAATTGTCCTTTTGGTTGGGGCGGAGCAAAACGCGGAGCGAGAACGGTCCGCGTCCGCCCGTCCGTGCCTTTCCCCACTGACGTCACGTACACCGTCACGTGATAGCCTGACGTCAAGTTACATCCGGGCATCACGATACTCAGCAACTCGGAGCCGCGATGTCGCGTCACGTTGGCAGGTCGCGTGACGTCATGTTCCCCGCTAAATCATATTCGCGACTCCAGCGACCTATACACCAACTCATGTTTACAAACAAACCGGGAGCGCCCGGAGCGCCCCTAGCGGACGCCACCGGCGCCGCGCATGCGCGGTGGGGGTGTGGGCAGCAAGCTCGCCGTCGCCCATAAACAAACCACTGAAATGCGATGTTGTCGGCGTCGGCGTGAGCCCCCTGCCTTTTATCGCTTTCGAATTGTTGATTCTACGTATTCCTGGCAATGTCTGACTACATGAGCGGCGTCAGCGAGACTAACGAGGCTCGTTACACCGCAAAACTTCGCGTGAATAATCTGACATGCGGCGATTCATTCCGCGTGGACGCCGCAGAATGTACGCTAAAGCCTGACTCACATGATGAAATTTTGCTCGCAATTTTCAGTCGCGACGTCGCTCGGGCTGCAAAAGCGTGAACCGTAGCTGCGATGGTCGACGTCGATACTGAAAATCGCAAGCGAGAATCGGGACGGAGTGAATCAGGCATAACAAGTCGGTTGTTACGTCCACGGGAAGAATAAGACCCGAAGACGGTTTAAAATACACTCAGGCTCGCCAGAAGGACATGACCGCCCTAACCCCGGGGTGTGCGAGGGCAACGGAGTCGCCGCGTACGCCTATCCCGGGGTCCTCTGAACAGCAGCAGACGGAGCGGTCAAGAACGAAGCTTGGCGACAATCTCCAGCTACTATCAGGGACAGCCTTCCCCCTAGCCTCTCCCGGTGGCTCCTTTTATACCCTTTTTCCCGGGTGACTAGTGAGTCATCCTCCTCCTCGCACCGGGAAGGGAGAGGGGAAGCTCGAGGGTTGGTCACTACCCCCTCTGTCGGACCGTCAGCGCAACTCAATTTATTTCGTTTTCGGCAGTTGTTACAATACCCCCTTTTTACCAGCATGAGCGTCCGCGCTCGACAACACATAACACTGTTTAACACAACTGTTCTCCAAAAATAATTGAGTTAGTAATACATGAAATCGTCCCATCGTCGGGTATTCGCCACCCGGCGCGGTCGCTGCCCTAACCCTTCGGTCGATGCTCTTACTGGCGGCATAGACTCTACTGCGTCGAAGAATTGTTCCTCACAGTCTCCTTCGTTGTGCGAAGGCTGATTCAGTACAGCGGATTGTTCACTAGAACCCTTAAGTCCCATATAGTCACCTTGGTTATCCGCCGACGGCGGAGCCCGCAAGCTTCCCCGATCAGGGTCACTGGTTGGTTCGTTGCGTTCTGTCGGTACAGTAACATCACTTTCACTTTCACGCACGCACTGTTCACAGGAACCGGTGGGTTGGCTTGGTTCAGTTGGTTCCGCGGAGTCACTTCCCTTGCTGCCCGTAGTCGGCTGTTTACACTCGTCACCACGACACGGTGCGCCGGCTTGTTTTTGGGGTTCTGTTGAAACGACACGGTTGCTCTCACTTTCACGCACAATGTAAGGCTTCATTCGATTGACATTCACCACATCCTGCTTTCCCCTGCGGCTTTCGATCTCCCAGTCATTCTCTGCCGTCTGTCTGATAACTCGGAATGGGCCATGGTACGGATGCAGAAATTTCGTTGTTCTTCCCCGCTTCGATGTAGGCATCCTGACGTATACCAGGTCCCCTGGCTGGAAGTACAAGGTGCGTCGCTCCCGGTCGTACCTTTCTTTGCTGCGTTCTTGTCCCCGCAGCTCTCGTTCGTGTACGAGTTCTCTTGCTCTCTCCCATTTCCTCAGGACGTCCTCGCTGGAGCTGGTGTTGAGCTGGCCGAGATTCAAGTGGAGCATGGCGTCGATCGGAAGCGTTGGCTCTTGTCCATACAGGAGGAAGAAGGGCGAATAGCCGGTGGTATCGTGCACTGAGGAGTTATATGCAAAGATTGCATATGGAAGGAACTGGTCCCAGTCACTGTGGTTAGAGGAGACGTACTTGCTCAAGATTTCAGCGAGGGTCCGGTTAAACCGCTCACAGAGTCCGTTCGTCTGGGGGTGATAGGCGGCTGTTCGAGCGTGATTTGTGCCTGTCAAGCACAGTAGCTCCTCCATCATCACAGCAACGAAGTGTTGTCCCCTGTCGGTGACCACAGTCTGTGGCGCTCCGTGCCGGAGGACCACTGACTCCATAAAGGCCTTGGCTGCACAAGCGGCCGTTGCTTCCGGAGTGGCGACGGCCTCGACCCATTTCGTATGGTAGTCGGTCATTACGATCACGTACTTGTTGCCGTCCTGGGACGTGGTTAGTGGTCCCAAGAAGTCCATCCCAATCCTCTCAAATGGTCTTTGAGCCGGCGGCAGTGGTTGGAGCAGTCCGGCCGGCTTTAGGGGCAGCGTTTTTCGGGTTTGGCAATCCTGACACGAGAGCACGTACTGAGTGATGTCGGAAAACATCTTCGGCCAGAAATACCTCTGCCGAATTCTTTCCAGGGTTCTCCTGACTCCGAGATGGCCCGCCGTAACATCGTCGTGACAGGAAACCAAAATCTCTTGCCGGAGTACCCGTGGAACAGCAAGTGCCGATCTCTCCTCCCTCAACCCCTTGGCTCTCCTGAAGAGCACTCCATCTACCAAGCTGAAGGCTCGTGCAGTTCGTTTTAGCTTCCTCGTGACGGGAACTTCGGGTTTCTGCAAGTGCTTTGCGACGGGTCCCAGGAAGGGGTCGGCGTGTTGCAGCTCAGCAATTTGTTCTGCTTTGTCGGCCAGTAATAATGGCAACTCTTCTTCCTCTGCAGGCGCCGGGTCATACGGGAGGCGGGAGAGGGCGTCTGCGTTGTTGTTCTTCGTCCCTGGGCGGTGCTTCAGAGTGATGTTGAATTCCTGGAGAAGCAAGCTCCACCGCATCAATCGGCCATTCGGATTCTTTACCGTCATCAGCCATGTCAAGCTAGATTGGTCCGTCACCACTGTGAATGGCGCTCCAAAGAGGTATGGCCGGAACTGTTTGGTCGCGTATACCACTGCCAGACACTCCTTCTCTGTCGTACTGTAGTTCAGTTCCGGAGCATTCAAATGGCGACTTGCATAGCCGATCGCATACTCTTGCGTTCCATCTTTTTGCACTAAGACTGCTCCGATGCCGTAGCCCGATGCATCCGTATGGACCTCCACTGGTAAGCTTGGGTCAAATAATCTTAGCACAGGATCTGTTGTCAGGTGTTGCTTGAGCTTCGCAAATGACCTCTCACAGTCGTCACTCCATGACCAGCTGACGCTCGACTTCGTAAGGTTGGTCAGCGGCTGAGCGATGTCTGCAAAACCCTTTACAAAACGCCTGTAATAGTTGCACAGGCCCAAAAAGCTGCGGACCTCCTTGACGCTTCGGGGACGAGCGGATCCAGCGACTGCACGGACGTTTTCTGGGTCCGGCCGAACAGTCTCGCCATTTACGACGTGGCCCAAGTAGCGGATGCTGCTTGCCGCGATGTGGCACTTCTTGGATTGTAGTCGAAGACCAGCAGAACTGAGGGCGTCAAAGATGGCCCGAAGATCGCCTAGGTGCTGGTCCACGGAGCGAGAGAATACAATAATGTCGTCAAGGTACGCCAAGCACACCTTCCATAGCTGACTTGCGAGTACTCTATTGATCATTCGTTGGAATGTAGCGGGGGCGTTACAGAGCCCAAAGGGAACGACGTTAAACTCGTACAGCCCAGACCCCGTGGTGAACGCAGTTTTCTCCTTGTCACTCTCTCGGATGGGGATCTGCCAGTACCCGGAAGCAAGGTCCAGGGTTGTGAAGAACTGCGAGCCCTGCAACTTGTCGAGTATATCGTCCACGCGAGGAAGAGGGTGAACATCCCTCTTAGTGACGGCATTGACTTTCCGAAAGTCCACACAAAACCGCCAGGATCCGTCGCGCTTTCGAACCAACACCACGGGTGAAGACCAGGGGCTTGTGGACTCCCGAATGACGCCATTCGCCAGCATTTCATCGACCTGATCCTGCACGACGTTTCTTTCATAGGTTGAGTTCCGATATGGATTTTGCCGAATTGGTCTTGCGTTGTTGGTTTCAATCTCGTGTTCAACGAGGTGCGTACGACCCGGGGGACCTTCGTTCACGAACAGGTGTGAGTATTCTTTCAATAGGCACTGAAACTTGCCGCAGTCTGCTGTATTTAGGGCTGGGTTTAGGGTGACTCCCATTATGTTCTGTTCATCCTTTTTTGGAAGGGTAGTGGACAGTTGTACTGCAGAGAGCGGTGTTGTTTGTCCTAGAGCAGTTCCCTTCGCCACCACGGCAGGCACAGAGGTGACGTTGGCAACCCGAACGCACCCAACTCCATCACGAACCTGCGTTAGGGTCCTGGCGACGGTTGGTCGACTCGCAGGTACTCTTGTTAGTGGTTCGACGAGGTACGTCCCGTGAGCGGCGATCTTGACCTGTAGAAGGACCTCGGAGTTTGGCGGTATTATGGTGCCTTCCATACAATAGGCTTTGGGTGCGGCTTGCCCTGACGCTTGGCCTTCAGCGATGCATAGTTTTAGAGGATGCCCTTTGAGTGTAATGGTGTTCGCCGGAAAGTCTATCACCATTCCGGTCGCCGTGCAGAAGGGTAGCCCACACAATATGTCATGGGGAAAGGAGTCAAGCACCACAAACTGCATGGCGCCTAGCTTCATAGGTCCGACGCTGATGTCGAGCTCCACTTGTCCCGAGCTGTTCACGAGTTCACCACTCACACTTCTAATAACGGAGTTTGTGGGGCTTGCAGCTCTCCCGGCGCGGGAGGCAAAGTCCTTTGACACAATGTTCATGCTTGCCCCCGTGTCGACTATAAGGTCGACCACCTGCCTATTGACGGTTGCCGGGATGGTTATCAAATGCGACTGGTGGTAAGTAGCATATGCGAAGCCCCCTTGCTGACGTTGGGGTGGAGCTCCTTGACCCCGACTCACCAGTTTCCCTGACGTGGCGGTTGTGGGTGTTCCGACGGCTGGTTCGGGGGCTGGTTGCACTGCCTCATGATGTGTCCGGGCCTGTTGCAACGGAAGCACACCGCTTGTCCCGTCTGGTTCCTTGAACTCCGGGGCGGGAACCGTTGTCGCTGAGGTTGACCCATTCTCTCGACTGCCGTGGTCAGGGCTCGCATGCTTTCTTGTAGTGAGGCGAGGATTGACGCGGTGCTCTCCACTGTCGGTGCCTGGTGTGGCCTTCCTGGGCGTGCAGCAAGTCTGAAGGCTCCTGTCCTGGTCCACTGTTTTCTCTGACTGGAGGGGGCCCGTTTGCTGATGTGTGCGCGAACGGAGAAGCGGCCGCAAAACCGGGAAGGGGGTGGGTCGGCATGGCGAGAAGAGCGTGCCGTGCCATAGCACCAACGTGAGTCAGGCGCTGCAGGTGCTGCAGGAACTCAGCCGGCGTCCGAGGGTTGGTGATGGCCACCCTCTCCATCATCTCCGGCCGAAGTCCTCGCAGCAGGCATCTCACCTTCTCTGTGTCGTTCATCGTGGTGTTTGCCCGAGCACAGAGTTGAAGGATGCCCGCCACATACTGCTGTGGCGTCTCTCCTGACTGCTGTCGTCGTTCCTGTAGCTGGATGAACGCCCAGTCTTGAACGTGCTCTCCAGCGAAGTCCCGGCGGAGTGCTGCCTGCCACTGAGTCCAGGTGTCGAGGGGTTACCCGCCGTCGCCTCTCGCAGCGCCGTCGCAAACCACTGTCGTGCCTCGCCCTCCATCACGAACACGAGATTGTTGGCCCTTTGGACGTCGTCCCACTTCATCGCCGTGGAGTAGCGCTCGTAGAGACGCATCCAATCTTCAACGTCCTCGTCAGGGGTACCTCTAAAATGTGGAGGTGGACCATACGGCCGCATATAGACGTCGGCTTGCTTTTCATTCATCTTGCTTGTTATAGTCACAGTTCTATTTCGCAGTACGCGAGAATTTTCACTCATTGATTTGTATTTGCCAGTTTTGCGAGTTTAAACAATCTCTCAAATCGTTGGTGCATATTCCTGGCGGTGACTTCGTCTTCCTCCTTCCACTTGTGGTTTGGATCAATACGCCCGTTATCTTGCACGGGGTTCGTCTCAGCTCGTCGTCGAACTCCAATGAGTGTCCGTCGCTCTCGGCGTAGTTTAGAACGAGACTTTTGGGGGTTTTCATCCATTGGGTAAGCTGGAACGGTACCCCGCACCTCCACCACTTGTTACGTCCACGGGAAGAATAAGACCCGAAGACGGTTTAAAATACACTCAGGCTCGCCAGAAGGACATGACCGCCCTAACCCCGGGGTGTGCGAGGGCAACGGAGTCGCCGCGTACGCCCTATCCCGGGGGTCCTCTGAACAGCAGCAGACGGAGCGGTCAAGAACGAAGCTTGGCGACAATCTCCAGCTACTATCAGGGACAGCCTTCCCCTAGCCTCTCCCGGTGGCTCCTTTTATACCCTTTTTCCCGGGTGACTAGTGAGTCATCCTCCTCCTCGCACCGGGAAGGGAGAGGGGAAGCTCGAGGGTTGGTCACTACCCCCTCTGTCGGACCGTCAGCGCAACTCAATTTATTTCGTTTTCGGCAGTTGTTACACGGTGATGGCCGCTGGTAACAATAATCAACATCTCCTTGTATCTACTGTTTACGTGGAGCCTGCTTACCAACCTTCAAACTTAAGTCTTTTGAGGCCTGCACTTACTTCTTATCGCAAGTACCGGGCCAACATTTCGTCTACGGGCCGGTGTCGTCTAAAAGAGCAGACGACAAGCAGAAGGGTTTGAAAGAGCAGACGACAGTTCGAACGATCAGACGGCCGTTCGAACTTCAAGACGCACCGAACGTAGTCCGCAGGTGGGCCGTACAACTTGACGGTTTTCCGGCGTTCATGTTGGAACAAACAAATAAATCTGATGACCACAAGTATCCGTGAATTCAATCCAAAGTGCTTCCCGCCCAAGCAATTGTGGTCCGGCGGCGTCTGGTTTACCATTTTTACAGCACATATCCACGGTCTCGGACGAACCGAGAACATGAAAACTGATCTTCAAACTTTTCTCGACTCTTTTGGAACAGCCCCAGTCGCGGCGGTTTGACGAAAAGGCATGTTTTCTTCAGGTTCCTTTCAAAACAACGCAGGAATACACGCCTCACATGGGGCCTTCCGCCCACAGCCCTAGACCGGAAGTGCGACCGACGCGCCACCACCGCGCCGTGACGTAACAGAGATGAGTTCAAACAAACATGGCGGCTGAGTCCAGGTCGCGTCGGCTCGGCCGGGCCGCCTGAACGGGTGGCGCATTCAATTTAACAGATTTTCTTTTGTTTAATGCCCAATTTTATAGGTATTTGAACTGAGACGGTTAAGTGTAGCCGGTGCACATAAACTTGCAGAGCATAGTTTTGTTTTCCCGGTGTTTTTTGTTCTTTTCATGTCAAACTTTCGTTTCGGAGATTTCGTTCAAAACCGAAACTATGGGCTCCGGAGAGACGGTAATAGACTCTAATCAGTTTTGATCATCTAAGGAAAGCGGCGATGACTACAGAATTGTTCCACCGAGAGTAATTTTCAGCTAACTCGCATGCCTCGACCATGCGACTTATCTGTCCGCGAAATCGAGCTTTTGTGCGTATCCGCGTTTAAGAAACAGCTCCAGTCGTCTGCTCGGTCAAGAACACAGGCTGCAGGAAAATTACGAAAATTAAGCAAGCGCTTCTTTAGCCAAGGAGCATGTTAACCCGCTGGCGCCCCACTAAGCAGCTGATACTCGTATTTCAATTCAGGTTTTAGTAGCAATCGAGAAGTCATTTTGACGAGCGGGTTATGTATTATATTACGTACTATGTCCCACTAAAGCGATATTAGTATATTCTTCGGGTTGAAATATGAGCTTAGTTGACTAGCTATTAAGTGAACTGCTGAATAAAAGTATATTTGACAGACAGAGAGATACTACTTAAACTCAGCCAAATGGTTCTAGCCGGTAGCACGGAGACGAATGCGGACAAACTGAAGAGAGTCTTCATCGGAGATTCACGCAGAACCTCTCTGCATTGAACTTGACTTCAAATCCTGAACAGAGAAAATTAGTATTTTTTTGTGGCCGGTCAACCTGAGCAATGTAGACGTATATTGCTGCTGGCTTCGACGAGGGTATAATATAAATATTGGAGGCGCGATAGATCATAATGCCGTGACAGCTTCTAACTTTGCGAGACGCGTCCCCTCACCTTTTGAAAGCAGATAATTTCCCTCATTAATCGTATGCAGCGAGCAGGTTTTCCTGAATCAAGTAATTGCGAAATCAGCCCAACTCCTTCGGTGTGGTCCAGAGGCTTTTTCGGCGAAAAGCAGCCAAGATGAATAGCCAACGCACCGACCGGCGTGGGTGGCTCAAACTTGAAGCTAATCGAACACAACCAAACTCAAGAAAAGCAGCTATCGAACCTTCCCATTCACTTGACTGCAACATTGGTGTTCCCTCCAGTGAAACACCTCGTCTGTCGTCCTCAGTCCACTGTTCTACATCCTTATAAAGAAACCACTTATCAGTTACCAAGTAGTCCTCACTTTGAATGTGATTCGAGACAGACAAGAAATCAAAACGTTTTTCCGTGATTCCTCCCCATCCAAGAAATCGAAAGCACGCGACCGTGTGTTGTGGAGTAAACGGGCTTTCAAACACGTGATGGAAGGAAACAATCTACTGAGGCTTCACCACACTAATGAACACTCAGGCAAACTTAAGAAATTTTCGGACCTTCGTCAAATTACATTGTTCGCCACCGCGCCGACAACACGTGTCCGCGAAAGCCACCAGAGACGCGGAGGGGCGCAAAGCGACCTGGACCGGCTGGTTCCCGGTTTTCCCGCTTGGTGGCGTCCGTTTTGCTGGAGTCGCGAATATCGAGAAAATTGATGTCACGTGACTCGAAGTGGTGCGACACCGGGTCACGTGACACCGTGACGTAAGGTCACTTGTCCACGTCATCTGACCTCGGCCGTCCATTCACTGGACTGCGCATCTATTTTCGAAAGTCGAAGGGTTTATAATCATGTAACAAGTTGCGCCGAAAAAGGAACGTGCCGACACATTGCACGCACGATCGGCTAAAGCTGAAGTGCTCGCAGCGTGTTTGGACCACGCGGATAGATACGTTTGTATATAGACCTTGTATACAAGTTCTTTCTAATCCGCTCAACGAGATTAGGGCGGATTAAACTTCGCGGTCTGATCTCCCCGCTGGCAACACGCCGGGAGTTTTATCCGAGACGGCCTAATGTAGTACACCGCGTGTGTGTTCTTCGGCGCCATCGCGTCGCTAAACAAAACAACAACAACGACAAATAAAAAGCGAATCTGCGATACTAGAAGATAAAAAAAGCAGTTAAAAACGCATCTCACGAGTTTACGCTCGGTCGGATTGGCAATCATCGCTGAAGGAGCCTTCGAAACGATATACAACTTGGGTGATCCATGCTGTAAGTAAATATTTGAGTTTTGGCTCGCTTTGCGATGTGCGCGACGATACTTTGGGTTACAAAAGAAAATCTCTGACAGCTTAAGAGATAAAGAGCGTGGCCAGTGTGAGCATCTTACCGCTTCGTAGTTTATTTAGTTATTTGTTTAAAATATAGTGAACCTTGAGGTCTAAACCGGAGGAAAACAAATACAACACACACAAAACAAAAAAATTCAATCACGCACTCATCGCGTGATGCGAGCGCATGTATGTTGAAACTATACCCACGCCTGCTCAATATATACATATTCACATAAAAAAAAAAAAAAAACTTAACTACACAAGTCATTCAGCTGCGCTTGAAATAAATCAGGATTACAACATTTGACAACTTGCTCTGGCAGGGCGTTTCATTCAATAAGATTTCTTCCAAGGTCTGGTTAAGAATTTCATGGGCCTGAACTACACCGTGGCCTGAACTGTACCCACTTTTGAAGAATACCATATAGTCGTCCGCGAACAATTTAACTTGAACCGAGGAAGGGAAATTTGTTACTATTATCATTTATGTAAATTAAGAATAAAAGAGGCTCTTACACTGATCCTTGGGGTACTCCTGAGAGAACTGCTAACGGGAGAAAACAAACTTAATTACAGTTAACATGCAGCATTCGTTCTTCTAAATAAGACCGTAGCTAAGATATAAAAAACAGATTTAACCCCAAAGAGGCTAATTGTTGAAGCAGTTTTTCATGGGGTACCCGGTGAAACGCTTTAGGGTACTCCATAAATATTACGTCAACCTCACCTCGTTCGTTTATAGCCGATGCAAACTCATGTGTTTATACAGTATTAGTTGCGCGATTGTCCATAGACCCCGCCGAAACCCGTGCCGGTGTTTATACAGTAAGTGTTTTTCTTCAAAATATTTATTTATATGTTCTAAAAGTTTGCAGCATGTCTCTGTTAAATAGATAGGGCAATACCGTTTGAAGGTCTATCTTATTTCCGGACTTGTGGATGGTCACAATTTTCCCACATAGCCAGTCTTCTGGTAACTTGCTCTGAAGGAGCGACGCTTAAAAATTAAATGTCAGTTCCGCGACACCCGCCTCGGCATACCTTCCCAGAAATGCGTTAGGAATATTGTCTGGTCCGTATGCTTTGTTTATCGTTTATATTAAAAAAGATGAATTACAAATACCCTTTTCTGGCAAAACCAACTCTGGCATTTGTGAGTCGTTGGGTTCGTCGACAAGGTCTACCGGCGGGTCACGTGACACCCTAAAGACAGACAGGAAGTATTGGTTGAATTCTTCCACAATTCTAAAAGGACACGAGACGTAGTAGTCAGTAAGACTGCTACACACACACACTAAGAAATACAGTGCGAGGGAAAAAAAGGGCGGGAACTAGGACAGCTGAGGTGGAGAGAAGCGCGACCTCCTTTCCACAACGACTTTTCTCGTGCGGGCCCTTTACCCCTCGCTAGCTGTCTTTCTTATGCTGTATCAGGAAGCAAAAAAGGTTGAAAATGGTGAAGACACTCCTTGCATTTGTTAAGCTGTCATTTTAAGAGAGCATAAACTGTCTTAAACAGTTTAAGCTGTCTAAAGCCGGGGTCACGCAGCTCGTACTCATACGAAGAACAGTGTGCAAACACGAGTCACTGCAATATCCCTGGTTCGAATGCCGCGTGCCAAGTTTTCTCCTTGAACTCATTGCTATATGCAGCATTCGAAGCACGGATCTCGCGGGGACTCGGGCTCGAATCTCTATGCAGACTGTCTTTTGCATGATGTAGTTTAAGCGGTGTGATCCCGGACTTTATGCTTTAACTAAGCATAAGACAGCTTATGCTTAGTTTTCATGGCCAAGGCATGCAAACGAAGCGTGCTTCGTTTGCATGCTTATTCAAACTAGCATGCAAAGGATGCATATATATGATATAGGGTAGAACGATGTAATGCGAATATTAAAAAAGAAAAAGGAAAGAAGCAGAAAGTAATGCACTCGCTCAATTTGTCATCTACAGCGGCAGAGATCAGACAGTCCCCTAGGGCAGACTAACTTCCTGCTGGCTACACTTCCACGCAATAAATTACTTATCTAAATTATCATCCCAAAATCATTTATTTTTAATGTTTTTCAAGCATAATTCCGGAATTATGCGAGGAAGAAGCGTTCATTCTTTTAGGATGTCGTTGCGGTAATAACTCAGAACCCAATTATGAAAAACGGTCACACTGTATCGAATTTAAAAAAGGAAAAAAATGCTTTACATATGCCTTTGCCTATTCTCTTTGTACAGAACGCAATAAATTGATCACGAAACTATATACGTACACCCCATAAACCTGCTTGTACGTGTGCGAAAATAAAACGTTCTGTGCTTTTATAGCGTTTATTTAGCAGAGAACGACCACTTTGGTCACTGGGAGGCGCTCCAAATGAATAAATCATTGCACATAAAGGGGAAAGGCGCTGCACACGTTATTATATTTATTTCCCTAATAATTAGTCGCCTCGAAAACTGTAATTTTGGACTAATACCCCGGCTTGCCTTAATAACCGCATTGCTAAATTGCCTGCCACACTTCTAAATTACCGATCATAAATGATAACGGTGATACCAGCCATTAGGCATAAAATTAATGCGGTACTGAAGTGCCAGTCCTATAAAGCGTCTCTGACCAGTCTACGAGGTGTCTCATCTCTAAGAGACCACCCGCCCGATGTCCACGGGATGAAATACAGAGAGACTTAAAGCAACATCAACTTGTAAAAAAGAAGAAAGAAAAAAAGAATCAGGGACGCCACGCTCAAAGGCGATTTACGACGAAGCCGTAACTCTGAAAAACGAGCTGACACACTTCAAGTCGCAGTAGAGAACGAAACGGCGTGACCAGTCGAGAGTTTCAAAAAGTATCCAGAATCGTCGTGACTGAAAACAAAACAAAAACCAAGCCGACAATCCTTCGAGACGCGCACGCACACGTGACACACTTACGACGACGATGCGACACCCCCGGGACCGAGACAACCGCGGCGCGAGAAATCCCAAAGGCGCCGCACCTCCAGAGGTCTACGATATAAAACCACCAGTTCCCCCCGCAGCCGCCGCAAACCCCGAAAAGCAACCGCAAGGAGCTTGCAAGCTCCCTCCCCCTCCCCCACCTCCCTCTCCTATCAAGCCAGCTCATCGCTAAGCCTAAGGCTCGGCAGTCGTCTTGCAGACACTAGAAGACTTTGAACCCAAGATCTTTCCTCGCGCCGCGGCCACATGGGGGTCCTTCTTGGAGCAGGGACGTAGCTAAAGAATCAACAACCGAAAGACCAAAAAAAAAAAAAAGCAGGATGTAAGGAAAGCCCAGGTCTTGAAGTATTGTAGACGGTGGTCAACCATACGGGGATGTCGCCCGAGGCTATGGAGAAATAGCCGAGCAGTCGAGGGAGTATCCGCTGGGAGGTCTTCTTCAAGGGTATCATCTTCACCAAGGATCCGCGCTAATTGTTCTCGAAGGTAGCGGGCGGGCGTGACACGCTAAACAACGAAAACAAATCAGTCTTTTTTTTTTCCTGTTTTTATTGTTTTGACGTTCCCAACGTTCAGGCATACAGACGTTGCCTTACATGCGGGGCATCTATTTTCTTGACTTGTTTTTTGTTCTAGTAATGGATAGCTGTGGCCACATATCTGTCGAAAGTGGACAAGGTCCGGTTATGGTCTCAAGTCTGGAGCCGAGGTTTGTTAACATTTCTTATTTTTAAAGGATGGTTTTTTGGGGGGGTTTGATGGAAGCAAGGCGAGCCGATCTGGTGGCCCCAGGGCTCTACAAAGGTGTTTCCCTTTTGTTTGAGGGCAGCGTGGGTGGCTTGAGCGTCGAGGGATTTGCATCGTGGAGCCAGCAGGGCTGTCGTTTTTTTTCGCTTATGCGAGCGTGCCGTTCAATTTTTCTTCCTGCTTTATGTCTTGTTGCGTTTATTGTTTTCCTGTACTTGCCGATGAATTTCAGTTGTTACGAGGGTGGACTGGAGTGGTGGATGTGGTGGGACTAATGAACATGTCTGCCCCACTTGAGATGCTGACATAGTTAAAATAAAGAGTGTCTATTAGCATGGAACACGGCGTCTCTTCATCTCCTTGAGATGTTAACGGGACAGGACATGCCAAAAATAAAATATGAGATAACTATACTGCTAGGACCCATTGCATGTTTCTATAGCTCTGCTAAATTTGTCTTGAAAATGGCTCGATAGTTTCTTGGATAAATCGAAATATTTGCGGGACCCTTGGATCCGCAACCTCTCGAAAATGGCCGCCATGGTTGGAGGGCTGCTGACGTCGCCAGCCCGCATCGCGGCGTCCCGTTGCACGCACTCACAGGGCTCTCTTGGCGTCTCGAGCTACAACTTTCTCGTTAAACTTCCGCGTTTCGAGCATGCGGTCCGTGACGATTACGTCTATGGCATCGGTCCCCTGGTCGAAGTCTTGGACAATGATCGCAGCAGTGATGAGAGATTTGTACCAAGAGATGTTCGAAGCTGGCCATTTTGACTGCGACCTGCTGACGATCAGCTCAAGCGGCGACGACTCACGGACGAACTCGCTGTTGCCGCCGTCGTCCGTGACAATCTCTCAGGTGCATTGCAGGATGAAAGGTCAAGGAGCCGGGGGCGAGAGCGAGAATAGCGTTGGGGCTGCCGAGCTGCGTGAGCAGTTTTGTTTGTACCGTGGCGAGGCAAGCTAGGGCAATCAGGGAGCGCCTTGAATAAGAGCGCCTTCATGATCAGTGGTTTATGGGCAGCATGGGTGTGACTAAGTCGGGCAGTGTTGCCTGGTCGCAAGATGAAAATGATCGAAATTCGTAAATTAATTGTTACAAATACTGAGAGCTCTAAACATCAAAATCGAGAAACCTGGTGTGCGTAGATCAGTGTCCGAAATCCTAGCCCCCAGCGATAAAAACGGGAAGTAATAATTTCAAACGGAGGCTCTTCTGAAGAAAGGAGCTGCGCATAAAACTAGATTTTTGTTTTTTTACAGCACTCCTGGGTTCTGTGTTTGTCTTGGAGCTTCATTACTATCTCACGTTCTTGCGCCACGATATGTGCGAAGGTTTCTAAAAAAACGGAGTCGCAAAAAGCGTTGTACTGTGTCACGGCGTCAGCATAAACAAACACTGATGGCGCTCATGGAACAGAGCAGACACTGGTCTATTCTAAGTAGCCTATGAGCATTCCATTTCAAGAATAATCTACCCGTTTAATTTTCGCTTTCTAACCGGTTGGCCCGTTTATCCCCACCCGTTTAATGGCGTTTTTTTTCATAGTCTTCGATTTTCTTGAAGTTTGCTAAACACACCAACAAAGATCACTGCAATAGTAACCCGGATAATGGTCCAAAATAAATGTTTCCACGAAGTTATTGAATTTACAGTTTTGGTCCTCATCGTGTTTTTGAAAGTGAAAGTCTTTACGGGCAACAATGAAAAAGTGACGTCAGCGAAAGGTAGGGATTCACTCTTTGGACTGTAGACTTTGTTCCCAGCTGATTACGAGCAGTTTCATGGTGTCGAATCAAAGGCTTGGAAGCTCGCTCAGCGCTCCAGCACCCGCTAGGCAGCATGAAACAAATGCTCAGCATAGTCAATTTTTAGACTATCCGCTCGACCTGCAAGCTTGCCTTCCCCTGACGTCACGGCAGAGAGAAAATCGTGGGCATATTTGAATGTTGGTTTTGGCATCATTTTCACTTGCCAATTTCTCAATGCGTATTCTGAATTTTTCAATACTAAATAGCATACCGGAAAGGGTAAAGACAGGTGATTCCGAAAGTATAGTTAGTTGGAGTAGCTCAAAATAATCGCAGGAGTACCCTTTGACGAGAGAAACGTGAAGGCAAGACCGGCGAGACGTGTGAGACCTTGATTGGTTGACGATGGACCAATGACGAGAAGACGAGCCGAGCCGCCGAGTAGTTTGAGTAAAAAAAGCGTGTGTGGTATTGCCGAGACCAGGATAGGGCTTCGCAGTGTGAACGGCTGCAGGAGCCTTCGGCGAGGAGTGTTCGTTCACCGGCATGCTCCTGTAGGATTGCGTCCTGAACTTCGCGGTAACCTGACCTTATAAATGGTTCTCTTAGATTTCCGAGAGCCACCGAGATGTTCAAACGATGGATTTCAGCCACTTTGTTGCAACATCGACCATAGACCTATCGAAGGGGAGTTTCGTTCGCTTCAAATCTAACGACTTCGCGACAATCGTGTAAGG
The DNA here is from genome assembly GCA_037355805.1 of Ixodes ricinus. Lineage (NCBI taxonomy): Eukaryota > Metazoa > Arthropoda > Arachnida > Ixodida > Ixodidae > Ixodes > Ixodes ricinus. Next base: position 76,621 of record JAZHYW010002214.1, read on the forward strand.
TACATACGGGCCCCTGCTAAGTAAAATTGTGTTGGTCTATCGTTGGTCACGATATAAATTAATAATACACCATAGTCAAACTGAACTTTGGGGTTCAATGTTGGTTCTGCGATGCATACTAAGACCCACAAAGATATCGAGATATTGTGTGAGCGCTTCACAAAACCTTTCCCACGGGCGTGCAAAAATAATCACTATCAAAATTCGTAAGAATTTAAATTTCTATGAATGGCAAAAACATTTATTAAAGGGACCACGAAACGATTTTGAAATCGAATTTCATCCACCGCACGTCGTAAAAGATGTGAAAAGAAAACCAAAACACACACAAAAAAGACCCAATTTTTTTTTTCGCTATAGCACTTTTAAAAGAAAAGCGGACTCTTTTGCACCTTCTTTCCTTCGAAAGCTCTCTGCATTTTCAATGCGATGCATCCGCGGTGCCACGCCACGTCAGTCAAATCCACGTCGCCTACTGGGTAAGAGCCTACCTCACCAGCATCGCGATCAAAAACAATAAATAGCCAGTGAATGTTTCTTAGAAGTTTTGTTAAAGAATATTCTGATCCACATTTTGTTGAATAATTCGTGATGTGACGGAAATTGCGGAATTTCATAACGCTCGGAGCAACGCGCCATGTATCGTGTGGTAAACGAAGCAAGAGAAAGATAAGACTGCGCCTGCGCTGTTTCGCGATTCTGCTGAAAAACAAGTCGTCGGCAAAGAGTCGGCCTATTAGGTCGCCCTCACTCACCCTCACGGCCACACTCGCCTAAGACCCTCACTCACCCTCACCCTCACAGCTACACTCGCCTTCACCCTCTCACTCACCCTCATCCTCACAGTCACACTTACCTTCAGCTCTTCACTCATCCTCACTGAACTTCACGGCCCTCACGCCCCTCACGCACTCACCGCCCTAATGGCCCTATTGATACCCCTCACGCCCCTCATGGACCTTACACCACTCACGCACTCACACCCCTCACGCACTCACCGCCCTCACGGCCTTCACGCACTCATACCTCTCACGGCCCTCACGCACTCATGGTCCTCAAGCCCCTGATGCCCCTCACGCCACTCATGGCCCTCACGCCCCTCATGCACTCACCGCCCTCAGGCACCCATACCTCTCACACCCCTCACGCATTCATGGCCCTCACGCCCCTCACGCACTCATACCCCTCACGCACTCACGGTCCTCACAGCCCTCACGGCCCCTCATTCACCCTCAGACTCGTGAATTTTCCTGGTTCAGAAACTCACTCATCCTCACCTAACCTGTGAAGATGAGGGTGAGTGAGGGCCTCATGAGTGAGGTTTGCCGAGGTATGGTAGTCGGTGGGGAACATTCACGTGGTCGGCGTGGTGGAAGCTCATCATCCCGCGTAGAGCGCTATACTTGACTGAATTATCGTCGCTTGTCGCCATGATAACCCAGCGCGTCCTAGAAGGGAAGATCTATCTACTCATGCGGCGATGTTGTGGCGGCACCCTCAAGATAACAGAAACGCTCGTGCCGTCGCCTTTGTTTACTTCGACTACAGTGGTGCTTTCTTAGCATTTGTCTCTCCCCGGATTTCCTATTTTTCACATTCCATGCGTGTGCTCAGGTTCAAGATACTACTGATGTGTCTGTATTTAAAGGCGTGTATGAAGGATTTGAACTGTTACGCGCTTTCATCACCCGAGAAAAGTGACTAGTGTTAGCATTCCTTGAACGATCGCAACGTCTATGTGATCACGAAATCCTATTTCTGCGTTGCTATATCTCTGCTATAGGATTACATCGTCTTTTGCAATCGCAGAAAAGGCGTGTGGCGAGATGAATACCACCAGTAAAGTCGTGTTTTATAATCGTGATCGTCCGAGACGGCGTACTGCATCTTTTTCTTTTCTTTTTCATCCACTCTTCCCTGCGAGCCTATATTGACAAAATAAAAGTTAATAAAGCTTAAGAGAACATAGAAAACTCTGTGCTTTTTCTGCTTCGCCAGTGAGTGACAACTCGTTCCCTTTTTGGAGGTACCGCGGAAACGGCTGACGGCGGCGGAGACAAGGCTGTCGTGCTGGCTACCTGCTGCGCTTCGTATTGGCGTATGGGACCAGCCCCATGCTGTCGCTGTAGCGCAACATATATAATTGAATTTCGCTCAGCTGTGATGTGTCCATGGCTACCGCTGTGATGAGAGGTGCCGATTCAGAAAATATGTCGGTGGCATCAGCGCCATCAGCGCAGTAAAACCCTGTGGTAAAACCTACTGGCACACCGCCAGCTCGCCGCTAACGCTCCCTATTCTCCTATAGACCTTTTCTGTGTACTCTCGTCCCCAGCCACCTAATAGGCGTATCCGGTATGGGCGACGAAAAAATAATCCAACGTTTCAACCTGCAAATAGTAAAAAAATAAAGGGGAGGCAAAACCAGAAAGTGTGCCGGTTACGCTTATATTCTAAATGCCCTCTATTGGCGTGGCAAAGGCGAAGCAATGTTTTCGCCCATACTGGAAGTGATGTCAATTCAAGATGGCGGCGCCCTTGCAGAAAAGGTCTATACTGCCCGGTGCTATAGACCGTTCCATTAGGTCTTAGCAGAGAGGGTAATAGAGGAAAAAAATGCCCTCCCCTCTCACCCGCATGTCGTCTGCTCCTCCGAGAAAGCAGTAACTAGCGTCGGGCCGGCGTACAAACTCTGTTTAAAATCGCGTCATTTTGGAAATTTCAAGCGCAGATGCGCAGATTTTGGTATGCCAGTTACCGTGTAATACTATGCTAGATAAAAAGACTAACAGGGTCCAATTGCGCTGTCACCTGCGTGCAAATAAAAAAAAATAGGGAAAGCTGTGTCAGATTGGCCGGTCTCTCCGGCGAAAAGTAAATCCGGTTGCTGTACCTTTTGTTACTATACAAAGTTCGTACTGGTGTAGGCCTTTAGTGACCATCAGTGGAAGTCTGAAATAATAAATAAAAACGTGCTCTCCTGCCGCAATACACGCAGTAGTTTAAGCGCGAAACACATGTACAACGAAACCGTCCGATCCGACGTGCGGACTGCCGGAATGACCTTAGGGGAGAGGGTTTTCGTAGCACCGGAGAGCGTTGAAAACCCTCGCCTCCGACCGTCGTATTGCGTGGTCGGACGTCGGATCGGACGGTTTCGTCGTACATGTGTTTCGCGCTTTAGGGTAGTACTGCCGGCTGACTCAACTGCTATTTAAGTAACAGAAAAAAAGGTATGCTAGTTGATCATTTACCGAAATAGAACAACGGAGAGCTATAGGCTGATTTTGGAGTAGCCACAACTATTCTAAGAACGCGAACCACTTCACAACGGCAGCCACGAGCGAGAGTTCGATGTTCCGTACAGGCCGCCGCTACAGCCCAAAGATGGAGAATGGCAACCTCCCGGTTTGTCGTCTGCTAGCGGAGTCGGGCGCGTGCCCCCTCTCTCGTTTCATCCCGCCGAACCCGCTGAACGGCGGGTTCCCGCCGAACCCGCCGTTTCATCCCGGATGTATGGAGAGGGCGCTGCTGTCGAACAAAATGGTGCCGCCCAGAGAGCGCCAAATAGAATGGTCCATAGTACGTATCGACCGTCAAAATTACTCCACGGCGTGCTTTGCGGTGATTGGAGAGGAAGAAAAACTCTGATATTTCAATAATTTTTCGTGTAGAAGTTAATAGACCAAAACGAAAACGGATGCCTGTTCGGCGTTCAGTGAACATTGAAGGTTTAATGTAAAAGTTATTTGACAAAGGTAAAAAAGCAATTTCATGGTCCCTTTAAGCTGAACAAATACGTACATCGTTAGAACGCTGATGCTGGGCGATCAGCAACTTTCTATGAAATTCATTCTTCGGCGCTAATATCTTCTAATACACTGCCATTTCATTGACTGCGGAATTATAACCAGATGCTTCGGATGCATATATAGTTCCAGATAGGCAATCATTTTATTGACTGCAGAGTTATAACCAAATGCTTCGGACGCATATATAGTTCCAGATAGGTAATTAATGCATATAGGATTTACCCTGTAAAGATATCATAACTTATTTGACTGATATAAGGCACAGATAAGGCGTTCTTATATGTACTTATATGAGCCTATATGTTTTCAGTATGTTTATTGATCACATTCACCGTTTAATTTCATTAGCTAGGGTAGATCAAATATTAAAAGAAATGCCATAAACTTGCTCAAAGGCTCAAACGCTTCCATTATTTAGGCGTTGTAAGCCCGCAGGGGCGAATTTGGGGTAAAAAATAAAAGATTGTGTTGCTTAAATACACCGCACCCGGTGTATAGACCGCACACAGTGCATAGTTCACACTTAGTGGCTCAGCTGAACGTAACAATTAGCAATAACCGCACACCTTGACAAATGTCTTCTTGACTAGCTCACAAAGAAGCATGTATCATACATAAATCGTCATTAACATACCCTTTCATTCGCAAAATTCCTCCCGCCTCGTCGTAACGAAGGATCTTGAAGAACAAACTTCCTGTATAGTCCGCACCTGTAGATGGTCCGCACCACGTAAAATTTCGAATTTCAAACCAAAGACGGTAAGTAAAAATAAACAAAATCATCGTGAGGAAATTTTCGCATAAATAGATCGTGTTCCTCTCAGAGCGCGAGTCTCCACTGACGAAGCGCCACGCCGGCGTTGTTAAAAGTAATGGCTCTCTCAGACGGACGTAGTCGAGCCGTCTTCGCTCCGAGTCCGATTCCACGAGAACAGAGATTGCAGACTCCCAACAACCCCCAGCCTATCGCAAGCTGTGCCAGACGGCCCATTCCCCGATGACAAGTTCAGATTGAGCACCATCGCGGCCGTATATACTAGGTAACATCTCTCTTGACCAATCTGTCTATCCTTCGCCGTGCACTCTCGGAAAAACCTCGCCAAAAATTCTGGTCACACACTCCGTGTTGTTTTCGCCCCCACATTCCCCTGCATTTGGTCTTCCGTAAGTCTAACGCACTTGGAAGGAAAAAAAAAAAAGGCAGGTCCCATAGTTCACTTGTCGAAATGGCGTCGTCTGCGAAGTGAACTGTATGTCGTCTGCAACGATGTTCTTGTCCCATCCGTACGTCTATACGGCTAGTCTTATCGTAATGGAAGCGAGTCAGGCAGGCCGTCGCGACTCAGAGAGAGCAGAAGAAAGTTTCGTATCCACTAGATTTCGAGAACATACATTAAGAAAGTACGACGTTGTGAAAAAAGAAAGTTTAAAATGGAGTGGGAAATGAGGTGGAGAGTTTTGGGGGTGGAGAGGTGGCGTCTCGCCCTTCCGCCCACGATGGCGTCGCAGATACGACATTGTCGCGTCGTTGATAGAATTCGTGGCCGGATGGAGATCACGGAAAGTTCATCTGCTCTGACCTCTTGACTTGTGCTGGTCTTTTTTTGTTGTTTTTTTTTCAAACAGATTTGTCTTCGCTGCCGTAGAGGTGATTTTGTACACCGACATTTTGTTAAATGTCAGAGGTGTATACTTCCTGTACACTGCTAAAAACAATGACTTAAAAAAAAGTCTTAGAAACGCATCTGAACATGTAACACCCTCAGGGCATCGAGGTCAATCCGAAGCTAATCCAAAGCGTTTAAGGTAACTAAACTCAAGCAATCATTTAACAACGAATGCCTGTGAATAATTCATATTCAGAAGCTGTGAAATTTGTATTATACGAGAGGCACGAGCAAATGTGGGTGCTTTGTTGCGATTTCCAATCCAGAAAAACTTACAAAAAATATAATAAAAATATAGAAAGGTAAGTCCTTATTAAAAAGGTCCTGTGTTTTTGTAGCTCTTTGCTGCAGAGTACGTCAAAATATGGTAGCATTAGTTGTCTCATTCGAAGGCTACATATTCGCTGATTAAATTCCGGGTAACTAAGCCTCTAATATCCGCACATTTGCATCCAATAAAGATGGTCATCATACTCAGCACGTCGCAGCATCAATTCAGCCATCTCGTTCTCAGCCCGCTTCTTTCTCATGCGAGGCATTATGACTGCGGCGCATCAAATGAGTACCCTGTACCGCGACCTTCGCGTGCGCGCGAGAAGGATAAGGCAACGACAGATATGTACAGAGCGTTCCCGAGAATAGAGAACTGTGTTTTTTTAGTTGGGGTAAATGAACTGTGCATCGCAGAAAGCTGGAACTTCGTGAGAATGTGACGCTAGCGGTTGGAATATAGACTGCAAAAGGTTGAGTAGATGCGGTGCCTGGATCAAAAGATAATTGGGAAAGACAACGTTTCTCCATGAGACAACGTCCACCCTTAAGCCTAGTACTGTCGAAACAAGAGCTGACATTGTGGACGCATGTAGCTTTTATATCTGTAAAAAAAAAAAAATACTTTTGTGTGCAAGAAAGAGAATCTTCTTTTCTCGCTGACAAAAAAGATTTTTTTTCATTGAGATAGATATTACAGGCTTTCACAATGTCATTTCTTGTCTCGACAATATTAGGCTTAGGTGGACGTCGGCTCGTAAAGAAATTTCGTCTTTTTCAATTATCTTTCATCCGGGTAACGTCATATGTTCACAAACTATCCCTTTTTATCCCAATCGCTAGCGTCACATTTTCACAGAGTTGGAGCTTTCTGCGATGTACATAGTTTATTTGTTCGGGCCTAAAAACACGGTTTTCCTTTCCCGAGAACGCCCCGTACTAAACCTGGACACCCTTGGCGTCGCAATATACTAGTGCTTTGTTGGCTCCCTGGTCCCTCGTACAAGCATCCTTGCTTTCGAGGGTGAGCTAGTTTATATGTGTATTTTCATGTCAAATAAAATAATTAACGTGTAAAAAACAAAATAACAACAAAAACGTTTGATTTACACGGTTCTCTCTTGGCACAGTGATTGAGCTTTGGACTCGAAATCTTGGGGTGTTGAGATCTCTTGCTAAGGCACTCACTGTTGCCGAACTGTAGTCACTGAAATCATGAGAAACGGAGAGCGTAACTTTTAATGGTGACTTTTGTTTTTTGCTTCGTGATTGGTATTTTGATGATCTTATCTACTAATGCACCAATCTCGTTGGCTCTAAAATGACTAAGATACAACGAGTTCGCCCCGCCATGCGTTTCTTAAGCTATCAGTGACTATAGATAGCGCCACAAAGGCGGATGAATTATTGGATGCTAATGGCTGTACCCTTTATAACGGACGGTAGCTTGCGCCACCTAGCCTAGAGCGTTTTCCCATCGCGGTGGTCAGACCAGCTTTAGAAGCGTGAAGAATATATACAGGGTGAAACTATATGGAGACTTGAAGGCTCTTTGAAATCGACCGGAAAATTCGGATTTCTGAGACCTATCGCGCTACGACTTTGTGCAGCGTTGCCTCACAGATGGTGCTTTTTTCTTGTCACGGCGGTGAAACTGGAGCGTTAACCCTCGTCTCGTCTCAGAAAAAAGTAAAAGAAAGAAAAAGGCTTAGCTTCTATGGAAACGCAGCGACGCCACCGGTCTTGCAAACAACACGGCGCCGTTTCGCACTGGGAGACAAGAGATGGCGCAAGCGGTCGCGACGCCAACTGCCGCCAACGAACGAGCAGACGACGCCGAGAGCCGGCGTGTTTAGCAGACAAGGAACTGCAGTTCCTTGTTGTTACCGCGCCTGTTTTTGTTTCTGCGACTGTCGCCGCCTGCGGAACGCGAGCCGCTTTTGAGTCGAAAGGATCGTCTGCTAAAGTGCCGGTCTCTCGGCGCCGTATGCTCGTTCGTTGGCGGCGTTTGTTCCATAACGAGAGCTCGTTCCGAGATTGAGAAGGAAAAGAGGAACGAGAAGTTCGCTGCCGTCTCGGAGGGACGTGCATAACACTGCCTAAGGCGAGTGTTTATGAAGATAATCGTGAAGATAATACGAAGATATGGTAAAGATAAAAATGCTAATACGAGGATGGCGTAAAGATAACAATCAAGATAATACGAAGGTAATATAAAGATAGTGATGACGGTAATACGAAGATAATATGAAGATAGTAATGAAGATAATACGAAGATAATATGAAGATAACCATCAAGATAATTATCTTCATAATTATCTTCCCGAACATCTCATTAGCGAGTCCCGATCATCTCAATATCGCTTCCCCGCCAATCAGGTTGCTCCATTAGCCGATAAGAACGTTGGAAGCACGAAGCAAGAGGCAGAAATTAACATATTAACACACGCCCTGCCTTTCTGGAGCTGTCAGTACGAACATGGAAAATTTCATGTCGTTATTTCTTCCTCGCTATAAATGTATGCCTTTTTTTTTTTGGCGGAGCGTTCGCCGTGGTCGGTAACAAAAGAAATTGGCCCCATGATTCCATATGCCCTTCCCTAAAAAAAAAAGTTATAGTTGAAAAATTTTGTGCAAATCAAAGTCTCCGGTGAGGCGATAACGTGTGTGTGTTCAATCACAGACGAAGAAACGTTTAACGGACGGAAGAAGACTAGTAGAGGAGGGCAAGTTTCGAGTTGCATCTCTCAACACCGGCGTCATCTCACACCGTTGTCAGTTTCCTCCCACTCAAGATGACGCATTTTTCTTACTCCGCGGTCTTCGAGGTATTAAACAAACACACAAAAAAACATTCAGATAAGCTCAATACACAAACACAAACTTAAATATATAAAAAGAAGAACGCCACGCACACGTATGCGCGATAAGAAGACACCTATATCTTTAACCTCGCATGTCAGAAAAACAAAACTGTAGCTATGAATCCTGAATAAGAAGAGGAGACGTTTCGGTTATCCGAAAACCGCCCCCTCCATCAAGGGAGGGAGGGAATCAGCAGCGGCCCGAGTTTGTTTTTCGCAGCCGCTGTACGTATACTCCGTTCCCCCCGTAAGCTGACAGTGCAGCGGGAGCTACCCGGTTCGCATGACCAATCAGCCGCCTTTCTTTGATCACGTGACCACATGCTTTTCACACGTGTGGGTATGGTCGGGGGCGTGATCACGTGGCGAAAGATAGGCGCACGGATGGTCCCGCGAGCACGTAGCTTTCGGCGCACTGTCAGCTTAGCGCTGGACGAAGTATGACGTCCACACGTTCGCCGCATCACGCGGGTCACAAGCCACGCCGCGCTAGAGGGCGCCACGCCCTCCTCTTTGCGTTTCGGACCACCGCCCCCACCTAAAAATAAAATTGACCAAAAAAGCCCAGAGAGAAAAAAAAAGGAAAAAGAAGGAAGGAGATGTGGAGCTGGGAAGGTATCACCTCGCTGAAGATAACACGACTGTCTCTCCCGTGGACGCCGAGCTTGGTTGGCCCCTATTCTCGAGCCTGTCTTACCACTCAAAAAAAGCTTCTTCTTCTTTTATATTCGTTGTTTTCATTTTCTTTGATCTGTTTTTTTTTTTATATAATTGTGGAAATGCAGTGGTTCATGCGCTTTTTAGTCCGCGATCGGCTCGCGTTTGGATATCACCTTCACTTAGCGACTTCGTATATTTTTTTCTTTAAACTATCGAGCGAAGCGAAGGACATTTCATGGGAGGTGGCTTTTTGTGCCTTCTAAAAATTTTGTTTTCTTGTTTTGTTGCTTGTATAGAATGCTTTGAAGAATCACTGCCTCAGTGAAGTGGAACTTACAGCAGCAACAAACAAAGCTACAAAGAACAATAAGATAAAGCAACGAATGCAATGACCTGACCACTTATTCGCGCCTCCAGTCACGTGGTTTTCAAATTCTCACTCGGACAGAGCCGTGACTGCGTTGAATAAGCGCCATTTTCTCCAGAGCACCTTGCAATTCTACATAGGCCACGTTATTTCGATGGATCGACACGGTTGCAGTGGCAAAGAGAGAAAAGTTACTTGTTTAACATTTGCTCGAAGCACACCAAGGGCTACAGGGGTGAACCTTCACCGCATCTCGGGTAGTGGGAGATCGTTCGATCTTGAAGGGGCCATGAAAATAGTTAGGCAGAATTCTACTGACTGCATATTGCTTATGGGATCGAAAGAAAACTAGCACCCGAGATTAGGAAGGATAAACCCTCATTTTTGGAACGCAATTTTGGCAAATAAAAGCGAACTATATCTTTCACTCTCGCTCCCAAGCGCTAGCAACGAAGCTGAGTGTATGAATGGGTGGATTGATAAATGAGTTTTGGCGAAACTTTTCGTAATGGGTGGTAGCTTGCGCATCCTAGCAAAGTAACTTCAACATCCACACTGTCGGAGTCTTTTTTCCTCCTTTTTCCGAACACGTCAGTTGAACTTAGCTTCCATATCGTATACGACTAGTGTGCCACCCGAACTGTGGTCGCAGGCGATGGAATGGTCGGTGAACATCCTCGATGAAAATGACCGAGTTCAATATCGGGTTGCCTAAGCGGCAGCGTCAACGAGAGCACGAGAGGTTTCTCCAGCTCCAGGTTCACCGTCTGCCGCCGAATGAACCACTTCGAAGTATTCGAAGCACCTGGAGCCGGCTCATCGGTTTACCGACGAGCCGGCACCAGGTGTTTCAACTTTGAACGGGACTACACTAACAGCCCAAGTGTTTTGCACCAGTGCGGCCGGATTCCGAAATGAATTTACCTGATGCCCGGCCAGCACGGTACCAACGCTTCGGCTGCCATCGTTTTGTGTTCGTTTTTTTTTTCGTGTTCGCAGCCGAAATGTGAACCTACTATTCTGTACTGAGTAATCGACACTCCTAGCTCTCTGGCCGGTTCCGACGCCGAACTTTAGCCTTCGTCGGCCAAGTTCTCGTTTTGTCGCGTGGGCATCCCGGCGTAAGGAACAGGGGCTGCACTTGGCTCAGCTGCAACGTATCCACAGCCATGGCGTTGATCGCACAAGCGTCGCGGAAGGCCTACGAACCAAACGGCGTTCATGAAAACCTGGGACGTCGTTTCAAACGTCCTTGCGTCGAAACGTCGACGCAACGCGACGCTTGGGTGGAGAACTTCCGTTTCCGGTAGAAAACCCACTTTACGACACGGCCACGTGATTTTACATGTTGGTTGCCGAGTCCGGTCAAGTCGAGGAGGAAAGCACGCGTGAGTTTTCATCTCATATGTTTTTGTGTGTGCAAAACGGGTGGCAATAAAACGAAAACGGATTCCTGCTCCGGGTTCCATGAACAGTGAAGACTAATTAGGGTCTTTACTCGGAAAAAGCTGCGAAAATAATTTTATGGTCCCTTTAAGTCCAGACGGAGTCGACACTACGAGGTAATGGGACCAATCAAGCAGCGTAAAAAACGCAAGTCACTAGGCCTTTTCTTGTTTATGATTGGTTCAGCGATGATAGAACACGTACAGAAACACGACGAACACCATGACGGTGCACTTTTGAGTCTGTCTGATTTGTCTTATCAAGTCGTAGCGCCGTCGAATTGTACAACGCTAAGAACAATGATTGTATATGTATCAAATGAATGCGATGGTAGCCTGTCGTTAGCGAGCACTGAACAGCGCGGACACCCTGCAGCATTATATACGCCGAGTACAGCGCACGCATACCCGACTTGCGCGGACGTCGCGTGAGCCCTTGCTACTCAGTGCGTATAGGCTGCTGCTGCAGCACACATTTTGAACCACTGACTTTGTTTTTTTGGGGGCAGGAACTGGTAGGAATTTCTACCAGCACGGTACAGTGACGTCGACATGAAAGCCATGTAACAGCGTGTCCCTCCAAAACAATTTAGTGTTCTTTTTTGTCTATTTTTCTTCTCCGCAAAAATAAACTATGCTTCGCCGATCACCCTCACTCCCCGTCCAAAAGTAGCGCCAGCGATCCAAAGCAGGCTCCAAAGTTAGACAACTAACCGTTTTCTTGTTGAAATGTTAAAAGTGATTTTCTGAAAATTTCGAAGGGAAAATGGGGCCAGTTTTCGCCCGTTTTCGGGTAACTGGCCCATAGCTCCATGTATTGGGCCGCAGTTATCCCAATTAAAATATCAGAGAATCATTTATAACTCTTGAATAAGGCGACGGTGAGTTCTGAAACATTGGAATCTGGTTGGGACCGTTAGCGCTACATTTGGGAGGAAAATGAGTGTTGAACGTTGCGTAGTTTGTATTTATATATATATAATTATTTTCCTTTTTTTTGGGGAGGGGGGGTGGAGGAGGGCGTGGGGCTATTTGTACACGTGGTGTCCCACATGTTGGGTTTAGACTTAGGAAGCAGAGATTATCCTCGTCAGTGTATTTGGGGTGGCCACTGGTAAATGTACGAAGCTTACAGTGTATAAAATCAAACAAATTTCCTGCCAACTTATGAAACTGTCTTCTCTGCGTAGGAAATTGAACACGAGCTTAGGGAAAAGTATATACAGAAATGAAACAGGAATTCGCTAATCATCAGGCAGCGTGCGTTGCCAGGGTACACAAGCACTCACTTTTATTGGCAAAACTAGAAAGAACAAAAAAAAGCACGTGGGCATTTTTATAAAGTAAAAAAAATCATAAAGTGCAAGTGAACGGAGTTACGCACCGCGTCATGAGAGTGCCTTCTTGCGGCATCTTTTGTGTTCTTAATTCAATACGTTCACGTCATTTCAGCCAGGGGCTCGTTGTGACTTAGGCAGAAATTACAGTTCTCATTACTAGCTACCTCAGTTCCTTGAAAATCTACTTAAAGTTGACCCCTTTTCATAGGACATAAAAACTTCTCTCCTGTAACGTTTAAGGAAAGCACCGGAACAAAGGAAACAATTAATACGAAAATAAAGAGCGCGGGAATACATAGAATGACAGCTGGATCTTCACATGCGCGCTACCTTACTCTATAACCTTGCTTCGCTTCCTGACTGATTGCCTTAGACGCTCTTTTTTTAATTTCATTCTTCTGACAAAAGAAAAAAAAAAGACGATAGATCTCTCTCGACGTCCTACGCGTGGATGAACAGTTACACAGGCCTGATTTAATTGAGCGCGGCGGGCTCATGCGCACGAAACACCGCGTAAAAAAATAACAAGGACGCCCCGCCATTAAGTATATACTACTACGATGTTCGTTTGTCTCCCTTCTTTCCCTCTTGCTCTCTCTTTCTCTCTTTCGTACAGTCCTTTCCACTTCCTTCCACCCACTTTTCAGAGACCTAAAATCGTCGAGCGGACTGCGAACCTCGAAGCCTCCAACGGCACGAAAGACAAAGCCGCGCGGAACGAATTCCGACCAATGCGAAAGGACCGCGACTCCGCCCACGACGCACGCGATTGGTTCGTTCTTTAGGCGAGACGACGAATTAAGCGAAAGGGGGACAGGATAACGGTCACGATGAAACGAAACTGCGAAGAAAGTGTGTCTGCCAGGTAGAGGGGAAGTGGCATTTCGGTGAATGAAGAATGAGTCGCAACAATTCACAACCAACAAAGAGGTCGTATTCATCTGCGAGAAAGGGGAAGGGGGCTCGAAAATTACGAACGAACGAGTCAGGACTTTTTCCTGTCTGTCTGTCCGTCTGTTTGTCGGTGTGCACAAAGTGTGCACGCGTGTGCACAAAGAGAAAATAAAGTTAACAATTGTACCGAGGAAGATTAAAAAAAAAATGCAACGATTGGGAAAGCGGGTTTCAATGAGAACTGGGGTATGGGCGAAGGTGTTTGGTGAATGGGAGAGGAGAGAGAAAGGAGGGAGAGGAGGTGAAATTGTGAATGAACGTTTCGTTTCTTGGCGCGTGGGCCGCGACGATTAAGTATCCCGTGTGTAGTCGACAGTTGGAAGGACGCGGCGTGGCAACGCACGCGACGCCGACGGGAGAAAAAAAAAACACGAACAAAAATACTTGACGTTAAAGAAACGGCAAAAAAAAAATATAAAAAAAATGAACGAAGCACGGGTCCTCGTAAGAAATGTACTACCTGGAGTGAAGCCTGCTCTGCTCCTTCAAGGACAGAAAGTCCGAGAGCGCTATAAAATCAGCTACGAGTAATCCGTATCCTTGAGAGGAAAAAAAAACGTGAATGAAAGAGGGCCGCTGGGGTAAAAGAGTGGAAAACGAAAACAGGCTAATAGCCTTTCGTAGTATTGCATATGAGCTATACAACTAAGGTTTCTTGGCTCGGGCGGCTATTTGGGAGATTATATGAGATAATAAGGTCCTTGAACGTTAAAGCTGCGGAAATAAAACGTTTCCTTTTCAGATAATAATTTCTAGATTTAGAACAGGGGTTTCAATGTTATTGAAAGGATATTCAGTTACAAAATTTCTTACCATTAAAAAAAAAAAAAGATTACCTGACATACACACGTAGTCGCCGGACTGTGGACGCATTCATGGACTTCTCTACGAGTATGTATAGTAATAAAGAACCAATATGTATATATATATATATATAGAGAGAGAGAGAGAGAGCAGCCTACTAAAGCCAGTCATATTGAATGGGCTGTTCGTACTTTGCAGCGACTGTAAAAACCGCCGTCACACCGCAAATACATCGTGCGACAGACAGTTCGCAGACACTGTCCGAGGCAGGTTTCTTTCTTACACGAAGGCCCTCCTGTCACATTAATCACGCAGAAACCGCCTGCAGATATATGTTCGAAGTATGCGCATGTATAAAGCAAACTTGCCTGCAACATTCCTGAAGCGTGTCCGCACACTTTTGTGTCATAATGTTTGCGGAGAACTCCGCGTCCTTTGTCTAATGCCTGAACAGAGTGACTGCGCCTGGTTGCTCCATAGACCGGCCCCTTTCGTTTGCCATGTTTGCAAGTGGAAGGTCATCTCATTTAGGATATTCCTAGCGAAAAAAAAGTATGCGTATGTGTACAATAAGTCATATGAGAACATGTAAGATCACGTAAGAGCGTATACATATATGCTCCCACATGTAGGACAAAGTATAAAACATTATTTTTCTTTTTTCTTTTTGACTAAGGATGACTGTTTTGTGTTCCTCAAATTCAGGTCGGGATTATAATCACGATAGCATCTCATGTGAGGAGGAAAACGGCTTTTTGTTCGAAAGGAAAGTGAAATTGCGCGCACGCCCACCCCGTTTTGTTGGTTAGAAAAGTAACGTTTAACCTATGCATTCGCGGGAAATCAATGTCTAGGCTCAATTACTGCGTTGGCGGAGGTCCAGATATAGACATCCCTAAACGCAATATCTACGATTATGCTTTATCACGTTTTTCCCCCGCGGTCAACCCTCGAGTCTTGCGGAGAAAATGTGACGGCAAGTGGCGAAGATTTGAAACAAAAATTCCGACGTATAAGAACGCAAACCACTTCTCGCTAAAATAGTACAGCTGTATAGTCGATAAGAAGTTAGAAAATAACAAATGGAGAGAGAGAGAGAGATGTTTATTATATATGAAAGTTAGGATTCCCGTCTACGAGTGGTGTGCTCTGAGACGAGGGGGAGGGGGGGGTTATAAGGAGGGTGTGTGGATGACTATGCCTATGACTATGAATTTATATCTGGCCAGATTTGAAGATTTCAGATATGGCCATATCAAAAATTGGCCACATATAACCTGATATGGTATATCTGCCAGATATAGCCTCATAATGCCAGATATAGTCTGATATCCCTGGCCAGGTATGAAAATCCCAGATCTGGCTAAGTATGGAAATTCCAGATCTGGCCAGGCATATCAAAAGGACACAAGCCTGAAATCAGCACTTTATATCTTTTTATTGTCTACAATTCTCCCAAGTGGCCCGGCCCGCACTCGAGGAATTATAGGAACGGTGATCCTTCAGCTCCCTAGTGATCGCTAATTTTGACCAATTCCATGGTTACACAGTTTCGAGTGTAATTCGTAGTCACCCTGAACAAGCGTCCCATAGAGCTCAAGGACCTGTCATATCACTTTTAAAATTTCTCGTCAATGGCAGCGTTTATGATACTGTGCATGCGATCCACCTTTCAACCTGGCTGAGCCGCAGAAATCTCTTACAATATTATCATTCTCGTGATTGTTGTTTTAGCAGGAATTACTTAAAAGCCGAGAAATCACAACAACCAAAACCGGGATTTAGCTCGGATTCAGCGGAGCTGTTTATAGCATTTTTAGCGTTTCTAACTTAATATCAGCGTCTTTGAAGCTGTACGAGAATGATAATAATGTAAGAGATATGTCTGCAGCTCATCCAGGTTGAAGGTTGGACAGAATGCACAGTACTGACATTGGCGAGAAATTTTAAAAGTGATATGACAGGTACTTGGGTTCTATACGACACTTGTTCAGGGTGACTCCGAATTACACTCAAAACTGTGTAACCATAAATTGGTCGAAATTTCCGATCACTAGGCAGCTGAAGAAACACCGTCCCCATGATTCCTCGAGTACGGGCCGAGGCGCTTGGGGGATTTAGCAAATTGTCTATTCGGGCGTAATGTTAACACTTCGAAATAATTAAGCTACATTGAAATCCTCTTGAAAATTAGCACAAATAATCCCAAACTTAAGCTTGCCAAAGCTGAAGTTTGGGATTATTTGTGCTAATATTTAGCTCGCGAACAATGAGTCATTCACAGTTTGCTAACAAAGCACTTTTTTACTTTCCTTTTAAAACGTTTTTATATATTGAAAACCGGCCGCCAGATAAAGCTGTATATACGCCAGATAACGAAGTATATACCTCAAATAAGGCTGTATATATGGCAGATAAGTCTGTATATACGCAGATTAGGCTGTATATATCCCAGATAAGGCTTTATATATCGCCAGATAAGGCTGTATATACGCCAGATAAGGCTGTATATACTCCAGATAAGGCTGTATATAGGCCGTATATAATCATATAATGTTTGATATGGCCAGATATGCCCCAGATATAAGATTTCCATACGGGGTGCTATTCGATGAATTTATGAGCCTCCGATTCCCTGATGAATTCAACCAGGGAATCCAGGATCGCCTTTCGGTGCTGTTCCTGGCCTCTGGGGTGAGTTCAGTCGCTAAGCCTCCTTGGTTGGTCCTGAGCGGGTTATTTTTCTCAGGCCTTTTTTGTGGTCATCCAGGCCTTTTCACTCCCACAGAAAGTGCTTCATACCTTCCACCTTATTTTCTCTACAGGCCTTGCAGATAGAGTCTTCTTCCTTCAGTAGCCCAAAGACTGGCCAGTTTGGCCAGTGTTAGTGCCGTACCCGTTCGAATTCTGCGAAGTAATGGTCGCTTCCCATCTTCGGTATCTATTTGATAGTGGGTCTTCCTCTGTCGGTACGAGTCCCCTGAGGTAGGCTTTCCTAGCTTGTCTTGCTAGTTCGGCCTTCTCCACAGGGTCTTCCGTTTCCTCTTTGTCCTCCTTAGTGGTTGAGCCTGTCGCGGAGCTGTTGCTGCTGGCTGCCTCCGCTGCGACTGAGTGAGCCTACTCGTTCCCGGGAATCTGTGCATGGTCCGGAATCCACTCTATGCCAGCACGATGCCCTTCGCTCTTAGCTCTGTGGAAATCGCTTTAATTCTCTTTGCCGTTCTGCTTTTGGGTTTGCTGTCTCGACACGCTCGGTGTGCCTTTGTGAGTCAGTAAAAATTCTCGATCTCCTTGGCCGTTCCGTGTTCTTCAGTATATCGATGGTCGCTTCAAGGATTGCCCTGAGTTCTGCTTCGCGCACGGAGGAGTTCTCAGGTAGTCTCGTGGTGCTTTCTCTCCCTCTCTTGGGGTGGATCCAAGCCGTGGCCGTGGTTATTTCTGTCTTAGATGCGTCCGTGTATCTGATTTTCTCTTCGTGCGCGTGTTCGTCGCACCATTTGTGTTGCCGCCCGTGCTCTGCGTCCTTGGTTATGCGCCTTGGGCAGGGTGTCGATGATCAACGATGTTAACAAACGGAGGGCGTGGCACGTTACGAGCTTCTTACTATCACTCCGCAGCCTATCAGAATGAGCACCAGACGATACGAACGCCCGAGAACCAATCACAGTGGAAGAAGCACGAAATTGTTCAAACCGCGCCCTGGATTTTTTAAGCTTTCTGCAACCATGAATGGTTTGCTCGATCGTTCCTCAATCCTAAACTGAACGAACTATCGTGGAGCTTAAAGGACTATCTTCAACTTTGCTCTCCATTTTGTCGCTTCGAGTGGTTCGATTTCTGCGGACCACTGTCCGAAAAGGCCAACGGGACTTCGCTAATAAATACAGTTTACATTAACTGCACATACCAAACATAATTGTAACGGTAAAGAGGGATCGATGAACAGTGGGTACTGGAGAGTTTTAGAGAACCGTTTTTCCACATTCGATACGGTACGATGAGCCCTCTGGTACGAACTGCGCATATGGGAGTCTTCTGCGGTAGCGCATGCGCAGTTGGTACCGGAGGGACCACCGTACCGTGTCGGATGTGCAAAAACTGTTCCCTAAATCTCTCTATTAGCTCCGAGATGTTCCGGTGGTGCCCGCTTACGGTTTCCGTTCGTGACGTCATGACCAGGATTTGCCTCTGCTTCGCCGTGATTGGCGGGATTTGCCTCACCATATGAACCGTCGATTGGGCAGGAATCATCAGTATGCAGAAAGGCTATGGTTTGGCCAATCGCGAACTTAGGCCACACGCAGCGACGCTTCTGGACGCGTACACGTCGCTATGAAATTGTCAACAAAGTGGTTAATTCGGCTAGTTGGTTAATGTTCATTCGGATTAAAGCCCGTCGGAAAAACGGGGACAAGGGAGAGCTTTGTGCTTTCTCGTCTTCCTTGTCTCCGTCTTTTTTTAAGTCATTTTCGTCTGAATGAGCAGTGAGTATTCGCACCTTTCAGTGATGGTGGTACCGCTGTGTGAGAATAGCGCTTCAGAATAAAGGTGCCTGCTTACACCTTCCTGACATGGAGGTATGCGTAAGGCTGTTATATTGCTCGTATTTCACAAGTTTAGAATTACTTACGCGTCGCAGATCGATCCTTGTACTGCTGTTCTACGACGATCGTCCAGATGACTGTCATTTTGAGGGCAACTTTATACAGCGGCTACACATAGATCGTGAAAGTTGGGAATAATGGGCGCTCTATACGGCTAGCGTATACGACGTTCGCGGTAATTGTTTGTCCGCTATCGGTTGTTGTGTATCATTAGTTTGTGTATCATCAGCAACTCTGGAAATCCTCCAGTAGAAGGCAAAGTTGAAGGTGCACATACGAGGATGATTCAGAAATTATCCGCACGCCGGTAACCTTTGAACTTTTGATGGCCGCGCTGTCTTATCAGCGATTTTTGTGCTCGCGGTCGCTGTCTTTCCAATCACTGCTGTGCGGGTTTGAACGGGCTCGGTGTTGCGTTAGCTCAGTTATGACTGCGGTACGAGAAACAATAGCTACCCTCACTTGTGATTTGCGCACAAAAAAAAAAAAAAAAGCAGCGTGCGTCGGATTTTTTAGTGTGTTTCTGGTGCCGACGTGTATCGAAGACTTTGTGCACGGTATGGAGAAACTGTTTCTTCGCGAAGAAGTGTGTTTGAATGGATACCAAAGTTCAAGAAAAGACGCACAAGTGTCAGCCATGAAGAAGCAGCCCGAACGCCCTTCGAGGTTCACGACGGATGGCAGCATTCTGAGCGCGCACGTGAACTCATTCTGTCAGATAGACGAGTGAAAGTGGATGATGTGACAAATCATTTTCAAATCAGCCAGGGCTCTGCCTACGCAGTGATGCACGACAGATTTAGGTTTCAAACCGTTTTGTGCGAGATGGGACCCGAAAGATGTGCGCGAACGATCTTTTAATTACATTCGAATTATTCAGCATATCAAATAGTGTATTTTTTGTTGCTTGTTATTTGCCAAGAAGTGATAAAAAAATGTCGCCCTTTCTAGTTCGTTCTAGGATTTGTTACATTAGTAGAAAGATGTAACGAGCTTCAATTGGAAGCACGTATTACCCGGAGCAGAATACGCACTAGTTTCCATGCCCGCGACGGATTAACTACAACCAAGGTGGCTTTACACTTAACGTTGGTCGGTCATCTTGGATCTATAGTTCAGCTCCTAAAATATACCAACGGACCGGCCGACCCTCCCCCCCCCCTCCCCACACACACACACACAAACGAACAGATGTTCATGTGAGTTTTCGAGCTGAAGCATCACCATGCACACACCTCTTCTTGCCCTCTGCCTCCCCACCCCTTCGTGAAACAAAAAGCGTACGTCTCCCAACACCGTTTTCACTCTCCCACGAGGAAACAGCAAGCGTCAGCAGAGGCCACCATCTGAGCAATAAAAAAGACCTGCCACGCTCAGAAAGCCAAACGACAAAAAAACAAAAGAAAACCTCACGCCACTTCACTCTGACTCACAATAGTCATGAATGAGCCGTTGTACGATCTAAGAAACACGTTCACACACACACACACACACACACTACACAACACACAACACAAAACACACAACCCCACTCACACACGCACACCACAGGGAGAAGTTTGAAGACAAAACATACAACTTTACTCACTCTTCGGCGTATAGTACGCTGGTCTATTAGTACTCGCTGCCTAGTCACCGCCTTTCAGTATACTCCTTCCTGGCGCCCTTCGCATAGGCTATCAGTCGCATTAAAGTCAACAGAAAGAACGTGGTCTGGGGCCTCGAAGCCAGTTATAAGAGATAGCTCTGCTTTAAGCGTCGCGAAGACAGGTTGACTCGACCGCGTAATGATTCAAGGTTGGGAGGACCTCGAATTAGTCATGTTCGTAGACTGAGTGCATTACGTTGCCTACCTGGTGAGACGCCTCTCTGAAACAAGAATTATAGGGATATATAAAAAAGGTCCATAATATTTTTAAACGTCGGACGTTGGATTCAAAGAAATGAATCAGAGAGAGAGACGAGAGAAAGAGAGATGCACCCCCCCCCCCCCAGGTACACACGAGAGAGAGCGTGTATCAGTGTGCGCGTGTGCGTTTGTACGTGTGTATGTGCGTTCGTTTGTCCATGTGGGTGTTTGCGTACTTGCGCTTCTGTGCACATCGTGTGTGTCTGTGTGTGTGTGTGTCTTTGTTATTCAATGTTGTGTATGTGCCCGCGTTTGTGTGTGTGTGTGCCTCTGATCTTCATGGATCTATCTGCCAGAGAGAGAGAGGAACAGATATATATTTGAATATACACTTTCAGCTTTAGTTCGAAGATGCTATTCGATCTTATAGCCCAGGTCCAGAGCTAGGTAGCTGTGTTGTATGTCGGTTATAGGGGTATATCCACTGCAGTGGGAGCAGATCGGTCGACCTGGAGCATTGTGATGTGTGCGCATTCATCGCTGCTCGTGCTCGAGTGTGTTCGTGTCTGTTACTTAAGGTCGGTTCACACGCGAATAATGAGCGCCGAGAAAACGCCAAAGTCGATGCCGCATCAGCGCTATACTCGTCGGCCCTGACTCAGATCTGAGTTAGCACCGCACGCTGGGTGTGTAAGCAAGAAAAGGCGGGGCCACATGGCGGCGGAGTGTTGTTACAGCGCTGATATACAGAGAGAAACCGAGGAGAGGAGGAAATGAGTGCGCGCGAGGACCTCAGAACGCCAAGGTCCGATTGGAAGGGTTATGGGTAGGCGCAGAGGCTATAGCTAACTTTGTCCTTCACCACTGTCTTCCTCCAATCGGAGCGAACGAGACCGTCGTCTGTTCCACGTGCAGTGTGTCGCGTTTGAACGCCGGACGCGTTCTAACGTTTGAATATCGGACGCTTTCGAACAGTGAGTAGACGAGACAAAGGCAGCTAGGCTTTCCGTCTACCCACGAATCCTTCCAATCAAAGCTGGACGCTCATGACGTCCCCGCGTTCTCTCGGATCGAGAGTCAGTGTCGCAATTACAAAAATAAAAAAAGTGCGCAATTATAATGGTCTGCCCGCTACACGAGTCCAGTTAAGGTGACCCAACCCTTCGAAAGGTGTGAATCACTCCGAGAAAGGGTTAAGTCACCACGAGTGACTCACTTCACGCGCTATTTAATCTCTGTTGAAAGGATCGCGTGTGGGTAACGCAGACATGTGTGCACACACACGCGTTGGTCGGGTGTGGTGCCGACAAGCGACCAGACTATCGAGTTGGGAAAAGCTCACTCGCTTAATCACACTGCGACCGTGTTAAGACAAGAAAAAAAGAAGAAGAAGAAGGAAAGTACTACACTCTGTTTCACCCTATCGATGGACCGCAACGAACGCCACAAGCCATCCCAGCCAATCAGAACGCTGTGAGCTCGTCACGTGACTGCGCGCTCTCCGCCGCCGCTGCGCTCTTTCCGCAGGTCACACGATATTCACGGAGTGTTGGATTCGCTCGGACGGCTCGGTAGCATCCGCTGGTGTCCTTCGCAAGGTGGAACGGAGTCTACAAGCGGGCGGAATGCCGCCACGCAAGAAAGATAAAACGGCCATTCAGGCAGCCGGCTACGGCGACGTGTTACGGCATGCATTTTTAGCCGGCGGCTGTACTTGGGCAATTTCGCGGACGAAGCCGTTTGGACGACGCATGGGATTAAGAACTCCTACTGTTTCTCTCTCGTCGGTTGGAAGCAGCCAACTATTCGTTTAATTTGCAGAAGCGGGATAGAAAGAAATACGTCAGCCAAGTCATTAGTCTCCAATTCCTGCTGCTTCGTGTACTGGCACAAGAGCCGTTCTATTGTGAAGGTGACCGATCGGCGTTCTTGAAAACGGCGCGAAAAACGGCCTGATTGGAATTTCAAAGGATTCCGACGCTAATCTTCGAGTTTTATGGCGACGTTCTCCGCTCCCACTGAGAAGGTGTGCGAAAAGCTGCGAACGATTTTTTTCTTTTCTTTGTTCCAATTTAGGTCTTGATCGAGTTTGCGGGTGAGTAGAGGCTAATGAAAACGTAATCTCGAAAGAAGCTGAGTTTATGCAACGAATGAATTTGGTGCACTGTAAATTCGAATGAGTAGCAATCAGCTCGCACATCTGTCCATACGTTCCCAGTAGGTGGCCTGTTGGCACTGGCAGCTTATTAAACGTAGCACATGGCTTATTACGTGCTCAAGCTTCTTTCGTCGTAATTCGTTTTTTGGGCGTTTATATCGGCTGATGTCGCAGCGTCGTTGACGTTTGAGCGATAAATAGACGTTCGGAACACACGCCTTCCGTTTATAGAACTGTCACTGAGCATAGCAGTCTTCTAGGCTTTAGGGAAAAATGAATGAAATACGTTACCCGTTACTTGCGAATAAAAGGAACGCGTTACCAGCCTACGTTACTTCGAAATAAAAGGAGCGGCGTTACATTTAGCGATAAAAAGTAACGCGCGTTGCCTTTGCGTTACTTCATTTTTATGAATTAAAACATTTTACAGTTTTGACGTTGCAGCTATGCATAAGCGCCATATTTCAAGAAACGTTATGTCCATGCAGAAACTTAAAGGGGCACAACTTTAAAAAGGTCATCTGATCGTCTACTGTTTGAATAAAGGTCCGTTTTTAGAAAATCTTATTCATCTCAGGTAATTGAAAAGCATGTGGTAGTTCTCTCGCGGGCTACATTGTAGACGAGTCCTATATTGCACAAATCCGCACAATTCATCTCAGGGCAAGAGAAAAACATCGCTGGACTCGCATTGGTGTGTGTTTGTATTACTCTGCGCAGTAGACTACATTAGTGTGGACCAACTGGAATGCCCTACAACTCACTGCCCGGCAGTATTCCGACATGACTTTTACTATAACTTTGCGTTTCGAAGAGAGTCTGATAGGGACGCATTCGGATAAGACTGCTCTTTTCCTCCGCGGGTGAAGCCATCGCTTGCAACTCGCCGACAAGCGCCCTTCGTCGACCACCTTCACTCGGTAGAAAATTCTTCTTATGAAAAGGGCGTATCGCGATGTTTGAACACGCTTTTAACGAGGAAATAAGCTACGCACGGTTATGGTTTCGGGTTTGTTAGGATGCTTAGAACGTCTAGATTGAAGTGTCACCACAAAAGGACGATCTCAAAATGGACCTCAGTGCCCCTTTAACATTATTAGGTTACTTTTCTTGCTGTTTCACCCGAATTACGCTCGAGGAAAAACGCGAATAACAACCGGAAAAATTGCCAGAATTCACAACTTGGCACATAAAACACGAAATTGTATTTTGAAGTGTAATGTTTTTGAGGTTTTGAGAAGCAGACGTAACGAGCAACGTAACCAAGTTACCCGTTACCCAAAATCAGTAACTTAAAACGCTGTCCGTTCCCGTTTTGAACAAAAAAAGAAAAGAAAAATCAACGTAACGAGTTCCTTTGTTACATTACTGAAAAAAGCGACGCGTTACCACTAACATTGCATATTCGCCCCTTTTTTGTTTGGCTTAGAAAATTCAGTGGCGCCATCTAATGGGTAGCCCCGGCACACTTCCGGTTCACGTATATTTCCTATTTTTTTTCTCATCATCTTTTTTCTTTCTTTTGTTTTCTTGATCATAAGGGTGCATTAAGTCTGACAGTGCTATAAGCGGCCATTTCTAGAAGATCGCGCGTATATTTGATTTCGCAAATCTTTCGAAACCCGCCGTCTAGCTCAGTACCGGAAGTGCTTCGGGGCTTTTTGGACACTGACGCCACCACGATTCAACTCACGCGAGAAAGGGCGAATATAGTCGCAGGGCGAGCCAAACTTGGCGAACGCCGAAAATTTTAATATTCCTCGGGAGACGCTCTTTGACACTGCATAAAGTAAGAACAAATCAATGTCACTCATCCAGTCTTCCACATGCTATTCGAAAACAAATGTAATCGATTACAATTGCAATTACACTTGATTATAAAGTATTTAGTTAGATTACTCGATTACTTAAGGGAACAAAGTAACCGTAACTTAATAAAGGTAAGCGTTAGTTTTCAGATTACTTCAGATTTCCAAGACGATAGATTTTTCTGTCGGTTTGCAAACGGGTCATTCGTACTCTTCATTATTGGATGAGAATCACTTTAATATAACCTACTCAACTGTCTTAATCCATTAATAGTTATAAACCTTCCACCTGTCGGAGGCTTGGTTTGAGTATTTTAGGTAATAAACTTGCATAAACAAAGGGTGCTATCAGAAAGGAGAGGGGGGAACAGTAATGATTACAAGTAATGTTAGTACTTCCAAAAGCAATCGGATTAGTCTTAAAATTACTGCCTAATAAACGTAATCATATGATTACAAAATTACTCCAAAAGGTAATCGAATACAGGCAAATCTGAATAATTTTAATGAGTATACCGTACAAATGTTCACTCGTCAAAGACGCAACGAATACTTGGGGTTAATCTCGCGCATATGAAGGAGACCACTTCGGGGTTGAGACTCATTACACTTACTTTCACATGAGAAATGCCGGACAACGACGGGCCTCGAGTATGTTATTATTGCTTCTCAGCCAATGGCGTTGTGGTATTCGTACTTTACTGCGCGGACAACATAATAAACGTATATGTTATCTGTTTTTTTGAGAATGCTTTCATTGAAGGATATGTTCACGTAGAATGTGGTTGACAACAATGGCATTGTGGGTTGTACCGTTCGGCGTTCGGACGTTTCCTCCGCGCTCTCGTTTCTCCCTCTCTCTCAGTTTCTCGGCACATCTCAGTTTCTCGGCGCATAGGGTTTCCACAACGCAGCAAACGTCAAACATCTACGCTTAGAAAGTACTTTTTGGGTAGAAATAATAGTTACGGTAAAACTAAATCAACCCAGCTCAAACAGAGGACAATCTAAAATCAGTATATATATTGTTCGCTGTTTTCAGCCAAAACAATCCAATCCGTAGCCCTCTAGTGTGGTGCTCGTTCTCGGATTGTTTTTGGCGTTCCTGCGCCGCGTTGACTGTATGTTGCCGAAGATTTGGGCCTTCAACTATGCCGAAACTGAGACAAACATGGGCGAGTCGTGCCCTTCGAACAGCTGCTTGATTTAGTCAGTCAATCGAGCCAAGAAAATCCACTCGGAGTCTCGGAGCAGCGAGACTTTGCCATGCCAACGGTTACCGCGTCTCTTTAGGCTTACGAACGGCCCAATTCAGGAGACGATCTTTACAATGGGGCGCGCTGACCACTCATTCTTAGTGATTTGAGTGAGACAAAAAGAAGCGAAAGCCGACTTCACCGTTTAGTGGCAATGAGCGTGGCTAAGACTGCAGCGACCACTACGAATTTGCCCCGCGAAGCGAGCGTAAAGGGTGTTGCCATGTATGCCGACACAACCCGCAGCGCTGAGCACAAACAAAGGCCCCGTGCTATGCGGAACGCAAGTCCGTCTGCTTTGGCGCAGGTGCTGCGATGATGTCAGAATGCCGAGCTCTTATTGGCTGATTGAAAAAAAAAATAGGGGTAGACCTCAAGGCATTTAGCATTGAGGTCTAGCCACTATTCTATCAATCAGAGCCAATCAGAGCTCGGCGTCGTTCTGACGTCACCGCAACTCCTAGGCAAGACGTGGACGACCTGCTCTCCGCATTTCTCGAATTTTGGCGTTAGGGGTCGAGTGCCAACCAAAAACCCGGAACGCAGTTTTGTTGTTCAGCTCATGGGCAGTGGCGAGCCCCTGCTTTCTTGGTGGCCCCCAAGCCTTGGGGCCCCCTGTATTTTAAAACTCTAGTGCCGCAATTCGCAAAGTGAGAATAAGATGCTTTGTACTGGCCTCGCCTTACGTTTCTTAGGTTGTGCCTGATTTTAGTGCCGAGAACCTGATACTTGTCGAGAGAATCGAAGAATCACATCAAAATACTGTTTCTTTTGTTTCGTTTTTTTTTTTTAGATTGCGCGTTTATGACTTTTGAACATCAGCTGCTTGCGCATGTAAGACACATATATCAAAACATAAAAATTGCGGATATATCTAACGAGCAATACGGTTTATACCGTAAGAAGCCCCGAAAATTTTCTCATTGTCTCTTTCATTCAAGCGCGCAGTTTTCTATCTGCTAGATTAAGAAAAAAAATATATAAAGATTACAATAAAAACTATATAAATCGCGGCAAACTTGAGGAAACCCCTTTCAAAGGGAAACACTTGGCGTTGGAATTACTCAGGTACGCACTGCCGGCGCGGCAAAGTTTGAATCGCTTCATTGCGACACGTTTCTGTCGTAATTTTCAAATAAATGTACGCTAACTGTCCTCCTCCAATTCTTTCTAAAAAAAAAAACATAAGACGTGTGTGGTCTTCTGAACGCTGACAAAGTGGATACACATCAGCTTGCGAAGAGCAGTGTATCCATTTGTATCGTGTACAGATGGGCACACTGCCCGTGGCGTGCGTCTCGCTTCCAAGATCGAGTATTACACGCGTTGAAACAGACGTAAAAAAACATCCAGCTGCGTAACAGAACTACATCAGATAAGAAAAAATAAAAAAGAAGAAGAAAAAGCAGGCATTTACGGTTTGCGATGTATATAATGGAGCCAGCATGTCGCGCCGATATCGCGGATGTCCTCTCATCTGAAGGTACGCCGCACATTTTTTTTTTTTGTATTTACATTTTGTGTTTGTTGTTGTGAGTTACCCTGGTGAGTTAGTGTGGCGACCGGATCTTAACGACCCATTTCCGACCTTTACGATCTCAGACTTGCGAACGGCGATCCATCCAGATCCGGTACGAGAACTATGTACTCTAAGTAGATGTCGCGTAGTCCTTCTGCGGTCAACACACGTGAACATACTCTAAAAAAAAAATTGTGGGTGGATTTTTTTACAGAGCAGAGAGGTTACAGCCTATCACGGCGAACAATGGGAGAATTTCAACCAATCAAGATGCTCAGGATATTATTACGTAATACACCGAGAGATTCCCCACTCGAAATCGAAAGTAAATTGTGGAAATAAGAGGTAACCTAAAGTTCGAAGTGCGAACTTTAGGTTACCTCTTGAGCTTCTTCATTCACTGATCGTTTGCTATTGTTCGCCGTGAAGGGTTGCTTCTATGTTCTGCAGAGAAGTAAACTCACACACCTTTTGTTTTGTTTTTAAGTTCGGTACTCCACTTTTTGTGTAGGATAGTTTCGATCACAGCCCGACAGCCGGACGTTTTAAAGGAAATAACGATGGAAGATATTCACTCACTGCTTTTTGATTTCCGCTACTTCTGAGATGAGTGCTATCTGCGACTTTCAGCAATGCTGTCGCAGCGTACATTTTACACGTTCAAATTTGAAGCTTTTGACTTACGACAAAGGGGAGCATTTTGGCACTGAGCACGCGCGTGACATCATTGTGGGCTGAAGTGTGACGGCCTGTGAGCGCTAATTGTCCAGAATTTATATTTAAAGAAAAAATCTTAGCTCAACGTGTAAAAAAACTAAAGCCCCTTGATGTTTGGGTTTGTCACAAAGCGTGAGTTTCATCAAGCGGCTTTAATAAAGATTGTCCAGCTGCGCCATGCTTGCTAGTGGGACTAAGACACGTAGAGAAGCCGGCACGCAAAGCATGCGAACATCGAAAATGGCCGCTGCCACTAGACCTCTTTAGTGTGGAACAGTGTAAGGCTGGTGAATATCACCCCATCGGTGTACTAACTGGGCCCCATTGCTGATTTCGCTGCTGGTGAAAGCTTTCTGAAAGCGAATTTTCTCGAAGACTCTGCAGCTCGGATGACGTTTCGTACAGCCTCATGTCGTTCTGGGCAGATATGTGGATTGAGTAAGCACACTCTGCAAACGCGCAAACGGCAAGCTCATCGAGCGTCAGCTGTAGTTAGCGACACGGTAAACACGCCCCGGGAAGGGTTTTCAGGAGTTCCGCCCCTGCCCCCACGAGCCCGGCTGTTCTTAGCAAATGTAGTGCGCTGATATTTCTGCCGTCGCGTGAATGCGTTCATAGGGATATATAGAATTGGGAGAGGGGGGGGGCAGGGGGGGGACGTTTTTGTTCTGTCAGGAGGTTTTCAGATTATCCGTGGCTAGAAATACCACTGCTATTTACTCGATCTCATTATCCAGCTCATGTCGCTTGATTTTACGCTCAAATATATTCCAAATGGTAATAATTCATTACTTCCCGAATTACGGCGATCTTTTATTAACAAAGGTTGCCCAGGCATACCTTGTTGTACCGCTGCCTTGTACTCATATAGTGACCGACAACTTAATAAACGCAGGGCGTTTCAACCCCGAGCATCTTATTATCGATTCTTAGTCAATTACATTGCAGCCTTTGCCGATGAGAACGCCGAAAAACAAATCAAGAAGCAGAAAGGATAAGGATAATAAGCTGCGCTCTGCAGTTTTCTAAACTGCCAGCGACAATGCGCTGCGCAAGTTCGTCTGCTTCTTGCCCAGGGGTTGCACTGACGTCAGAACGTCGAGCTTTGATTGGCTCTCGATTGGAAGGATAGTGGGTAGACCTCCAGGCTAGCTGCCTTGAGATCTACCGACTATCCTTCCAATCAGAGCCAATCAGAACTCGGCGAATTCTGACGTCACCACCGCACCTGCTCAAGAGACGAACTTGCGCTCCGCGTAGTATTCTGTGTAGTAACACTGCGTATTAGAGATACGCAAGAGTCACATTCTTTGTGATTTCTCTCAGCGATGCTTTGATGTTGAGTCTTATATACAAAGCGGCGCTGAGAGTTGATATCGTAGTCAATTTTCAACGAGGTCGCCTTTGGGTACAAACTGGCTACTGTAATTTTCGTTTTTTTTTTTCCCCAGTGACACGGTAAAATTTAAGGCAATAGGCCGATCTCACGCCCGGTTTTCATTGCGCCAGCGCTGTCGCCATGTATCGTGGGATCTGTAGTCTTTCTACATGCACGACAACTGAGCAGGGGCGAATGCAGGAATTTCCTGGCAGGGGGGGGTCAGGTCGTCGGTCAGCGCACCATATGTTTAGGAACCCCTCCTCTCTCCCTCGTTTCCTGCCCTAAATTTTACACACAGGTATCAAGAGGGGTTGTCACGACATCGGACCCCCTCCAAATCCGCCCCTGCAACGGAGGATCTACGAGAGCAGAGCACGAGGCGGCACGAGCTGTCTCGTTCACTGTCGCCTGCCTCCAACGTTACTAGAACAACTCAGTTGGGAAACTGCCATAGAGCCTGCTCTGAAAAAGTGGCACCGATCCGTACTCGAGAACCGAGCTAATGGCGATCGCAACGCCGCCATTTCTCCCGCAGCGGCCACTCGGGGAACTGCACGGCTGCTTGTATTGGTTCGGGAGTATCGCATTCGATAGCGTCCGCTGTGACTGTTCTATTTTGGCTTTAATCGGCCATTTTGGCGCCGAAACATATACGGTGGAAGGGGTTTCAGGGATGCCAACCCCTGTCTCCCAAGCGGACGCGCCGCGAATTACTACCGAAGTTAGGACGCGCCCAGGTCGGGACGCGCTACCTGAAATCACCGGTGAGACATGGTTGTATAAAAACAATATTAATTGTGCCGCAAAACCTTGTAAACTAAAGATTTTAGAAAACATCACGCGCCTGTTATTTTGTACTAATCTCCAATAAACGTTCCTACAAAAAGAGTTTTTTCCGTTTGTTTTTTACGCAAAAACATGCTTTCTAAAAGCTCATGGTGACCACAGTAAAGAAAAAAGATTGAGCCGCCATCTTGGCACCTCGAGCCTGGGAGTTTCGGTACTCTGGGAACATTCAGTGACTCTAGCAGTAGCCATATAAAGCAACTTTCATGTTTCAACTCGTCGCTAAAGGGTGGCGCTGTTATCGTATTTAGCTCGGTCTCGGTGGACGCCAGCGGCCCAGGTTTCAAGGGTGAGTTTCCCAACTGAGTAGTTTAGTAACGTTGCTTGCCTCCTATGTGAACTACAGTTATGGCGAGGTGACGTATACGTGGAACGCTTAGTGAGATCGGTCTATTCCCAGCGAATGGCATTATCTGGTCGGCGAAAACAGCGCGCGCCACTCCACGCGCGGCGCAACAAAGCGCACGCGCGATGCTTGCAGTCAGGATCGCGAGCTGATTCGCCGACCACTCAATAGACCGATTGCTAAATTACCCAAGCATCATAGAGAATACAGGAATGGTGTTGCACGCACCACACGCGCACGCCTTCCCCGTATAAAAGATTCAAAGTAAATAACCAAAATTAAGCGCCGACGAACGCGCGTGCAATATGCCATTTGTTTCCAGGCATTTGCTTTGTGGTAAGTTACTACTGCCGACAGCCAGCATCGTGCGGCGCGTGGAACACCAATCCCTGCCTTCTCCTCGATGCTTGGGTAATTGAGCAATACCGTATTTACTCGAGTAATAGCCGCACTGTTTATGAAGAAACCCCGAGGGTTCGCTTTTCCGCGTAGCATGCGGCTTGCCAATCACAGCGATAGGCAGCATGATTCCAGCGGTTTACAGGACGGAGATAGTGTCTTCGCACGAAGATACCATCTGTGAAGATTGCATTTGTATGGCAGAATCGTGTTCTCGATCTTGTTATTCGCTATGTTATTTATCCTGCAACGCGATAATTGTCTGTATATGTGTTCTGCGGGAAAGCAGACGCAAGGGTCTTGTTCATAAATAGTGCGGCTATTACTCGAGTAAATACGGCAGGTCTATAAGCGATTGCAAGCTGGACGACTGGCCGCCACCATTCATTTCTCTCTGCTCGCGCTGGCACGCCCGTGCGCATGCATGCTTGCCAAAGGTAGGCTGTTCACGAGCACGTTGTCACTGTGGCCTTGCTTGCGCGCATGGGGCACCAATGCGGGGCACCACGCTTGGAACTGTCTATGGAGTGTTTTAGAATAGGGTGTATTCACTGGCGGCCATATCCGTGTGCGAACTAATGCTGAGCACGTGCTGACGGCTGAGCTTCCACAGTTCTTTTGCCACGCGCATTCCGCACCATCAAGATTGCCGGTCTTAGCAGCCTATTAATGTGAGCTCTGCCCTGAGCATGCGCTCTAATCAGTGCCCTCAAATATGGCGGCCAGTGAATACCCCTATTAGCGATGTGCGCGGCCAAAAGCGTCGCTGTGGTCAGCTTTCCACGATTGGCCAAACCATGGGCATATGAGCACTGTCAGATTGTCAACTTTGACGGTGTTAGTTTCGGATTGCGATGGCTCCTAGCTTCTACTGTGCTTTTAAACACACCATCGAACTCGTCGTCGCACCCGATGGTAAGTAGCCAGAATAACAACTGGTGACGTCACGGCGAGGCAAATCCCAGTCGTGACGTCACGGAGGGAAACCATAAGAGGGCGCCACCGAAACATCTCGGCGCTAATAGGGTGAACTAACGCTTTCGATCACCCAATAGGCTGCTCGAGGGACGCAACGCGTTGGGGCCCCATATTTTAAAACTCCTCTAACGTCATTCGGTAGGAACGACATTAAACTTTTGCCATGTGGCGAAATTTGATGGAGCTCCTCGATTTATCAAACGAAATCTTCGTTCTATTCGTCCATAAACACGCGGATCGCGTCTCTTTGTACAACGTTTAACAAAATAAGGGGTTGTATCGCTCCTGTCCGATAGCGGATTTGATCCGGTCTGGCTGATTTATTTTCACACGATTCAACTCCAGCTTGTTCACGACAGGTTAATCGGGTACCTCAGTCTGATTCATCGGCATCAAATAGGCGTAATTCAAAAAGCTATCCCGGAAGCGATGTTGCCCATTAATGGCTTTTATATCTTTCTCCACTTCGACATGCACTACTGAAGCTCTCAGATAAAAACACGACATGTAAACGTCGGCAAACACCGTTTCATGTTGACAAAGTCGTAACATTTTTTTTTTTTGAGGTGTGTAATTTTGTGTTGAAATCCTCCTTGCATCTCGGCCTCTATCTCCCGACTACATAAAAAAAAGGAGAGAAGGAGAGGGATTTTCCGTATCGCGTCATGGAGAGAAGGCTGCACCTTCTTCGAGTAAGCCTTTATATGCTCGGGGTTTAGAGGGCGCTGTTTTACAGCTTGATAATATCGTACTTCGTTAAGGTCTACCGCGAACGTTGGTCTACTCAAGAGGAAGCCTCTGGCGTGGTGATAGGGATTTGGGGTGCGTGCTTTTTCTCTGTGTGTGCATACATGTATTTCTCACTATGTTTCCAAGATCGTAAAACCCAGAAGAAAAAGAAAACAAAAAAGAAAAACACGAGAAACGGCTTCGACGAAACGCCTTGCGACGGCGGGGAAGCAAATGTTTGTTCTTCGCGGATGCTTCGTTATACTGGGTCCCCTTGGAAGGTATGCGGTTGTTAAAACACTCGAAACAGGCTTCCGTTTATGCTCCCTTTCACGCAATGGTGAACCGGACCGGACGCTACGAGCCATCCACAGCCAATCCAATGCTGAGTGAGTGTCACGTGACCCTAAAAACAGACGCAGCGATTCGCGGGTCATGAAGTGACGTCATAAGTGCGCCGCGCTGGATTGGCTGGCACCGCTCATACTGTCCGCGGCGGTCCATTGTAAGCTAAAACGGAGTTTGGTTTGTGGCGCGTCGTTCTCTTCGTCAAGATCCTTGCTTCATCTTCGTGTTTCGAACATCGCTGAAGCGGCTATCATGTAATAACGCCGTAAAAAAAAAAAAGAGTAGCGGGAAGCTTGCGAAATGTAGTTGTTGGAAGAAGGCCTTCGGTACGGCTCCTAGACTCTCGTTTCAGCTTACGAAGTCGCAGAACGGACTCTACGAACCGTGTTAGCCAATCTATAGTGTTCCACGCCTATCACGTGACCTCAGGCTCTGCGCGTCGCTCCGACCGACCGGTAGGTCACGTGAAACCCTACGAGCTATTAATTGGCTTTGATGACTCCTAGCTACCATTGCAGCGCATCGTAAAATATAGCCGAGTATAGTTAACGAAAAAGAACAGAAACGGACGTTGTAAAATTGAGACGCTCGGGGCAGCTTTTAACGAGCGTGGCTCGTGGACTGAGTTTATCGATGAAAAATCTTGCAACCCAGTGAAAGGATGTTTAATGCCAGTCCTCACTTAATGGTGTATACACCCCAGCCTCGTTTTTATGGACACCATTTTCGCTCGCAAATCACCTCGCTGTTATTTTTTTTTTTTGGGGGGGGGGGGGGAGCGAAACGTTCGTCGTGAAGAGCGCACGCGATGGGTGCTACCCATATAGCTGGGTGCGGTTCAGGGGCTGCCGGGATTTGGGAAATTTAGGTGCTCCTCTTTCATTTTTTAATTTTTGCATTGGTTCGGCGGATTAGACAACCTCGACGAGGTATAGCTTTGACCTCCATTTTTCTTTTCCGAAAGTTACTCTGAA
The DNA here is from genome assembly GCA_037355805.1 of Ixodes ricinus. NCBI lineage: Eukaryota > Metazoa > Arthropoda > Arachnida > Ixodida > Ixodidae > Ixodes > Ixodes ricinus. The sequence continues at coordinate 110,716 of JAZHYW010002214.1, forward strand.
ATTGCGTTTACATTCTGAGTGGAACAAACGGTGACATCCGAAACTATGGCACCTGGTCCCATCAAACAATAGATTTGAAGAAAAAAAAACATAGTAGACCGATTTTGCGCTTGGCGATGCGCATAGTAAATTTGTAGCGTTGAGAAAAACAGTTTTCCTTTGTCCTAATAACCCGGTATATCTATGCAGTTTTAACTTCGGTAGACCTCAAAGCAAGCTGCATTGATGTCTACCCACTATCCTATCAATCAGAGCCAATCAGAGCTCGGCGTCTTTGTGACGTCACTACAACTCCTGCCAAAGAAACAGACGACTTGCTCTCCGTATAGAGTCACCGAAAACTTAAGAAATGCAGGGCGTGGCTAGTCTTGAGCATCTCATTATCGCTTTCAGCCAATCAGGTTCCGGCATCAGTCAACGAGACGGCCAAGAACCAACCACGAAGCAAGTGCGTGAACATAAATAAACCACGCCTTGAATTTCTCAAGTTGTCGGTGACTATTAAGAGGGAATTTAAGACAAGAAAGTATCTAAAACAAAATAGGTGAAAGGCAACCAGAGATTAGACGTTGAGGTTCCGCGGTGTAACTGTTTACGCCGAATAATAAAGAAAGGTTAGACTCTTTTCATAAGCAGCGGAACCACCTGCAGTTAACGCGTTCTATTACGAGGCAAATTGGTTACCGGCGAACGCGTTCTCGAGTCAGTAATAGTTGTTTTTTTCCATGTTTACCGTTTTAATAGACAGTAATGAGCTTTACGGAAGTCGAGCAAAATATGCGTATATCCTAGCCCGACCGAGAACGCAATCAATGTCGAAAGCATCGGTGGGCTGCCAGTCACGCTAAAAGAAACCAACAAAAAGTTGTCCGATTGTTTCTGGACGATTGTCTGGTGTTCTTTCAGTCATCAGAGATCTGACCTTTCTTCTTGCTCAAGCATCTCAAGGTCCGGTGCCTTTTTTCAAAGACTTTTTTTTTACTAGATTTGCATTGCGTCTTTTCTCCTCAGTTTTAATTTTGGTAAACAGTCTAGACTTGTTCGAACAGGAATCAGGCAAAGTTCATTTTCTGAGACAGTCTCGACGACAGAAGCGGTCAAGGTGAAAGCACGCGGCGTCGCGGTTACGATTGGTTTGCGTGAAACAGTTTAGAAATTATGCTTAAAAAGCACAAAGAAAAGTTTTTCCTAATTAAAACAAAATATTACCCAAACATAATTTATATTATTTTAGTGTTTCCGTCAATGTAGGACAAAGGAAACAAAAATGTACCATCTCAATTCCTAGAGGGCCCTTGCACCTGACGTCAGTTCTGGTGCAGGGTGCACAAAAACTACGGCACTGAAGGTCAGTAAGCCGTCCCGGCGGTCCTGGGGGTGACATTCACCGCCATTTATCCCATTCGTTTGCACGTAAGCGAACCTTCATTAGCGTTTTTTTTTGTGTGTGCGTGTGTTTGTAAAAGGTAGAAGAAGCATATGGCACTGTCGATTCCCGAACCCTGCAAAAAGTGCAACGGGGGCCGTATACACTTGGGACGCCCTAAACCTAAGCTTACTCCGTGTTTTTGCCTCTTTGTAGCTGCCCAGGGTCGTCTGCAGGAACCATTTTTGGCGGCCGAGGAGCTGCCCTCCCTTCACAAGCCCCGGCTCGTCCTATAAAGGCCCGTATGGACGAAAATCGACAATACTATAGTCGGATGCAACCTCAAGAACAATCTTTTAGTCTCCACCCACAAGCGCATTGCGCCCATTCTGAAGTGCGTCCGCCGTCGAGAAAGCAGTCGCGCTAGGTCAACGTTGCTTTTTCTTCCTCCAGTAAACGTGTCTTGGAACTACTACAATATTTATTTAATTCATTCAGGACGTTTAAATAAGCTAGATACACGTTTCTGTCAACGAAATAAGCTGCTTTAGGTAAAGAAAGAAAGCCATGTCCAGCCGTACCGTCTTCTCCAATTCATTTTCTGTCCAAGATACTCGTCTAACATACCGTCTTCCAGCGCCTTCGGATTGAGGTGGAAAGCGGCGAAAACGAAACCAACCTTTCTCTCGCCAAAATTATAAATAACAAAGCAACTTATAGTTCCTGCAAATAATAAATATTTAGTGATTTACTTAGTTTTGTGGGCTTTCCGCACGAAATGTGTGCCTTTATTTTGTTGGATGAAAAGAAAAGAAGCATAATCAGGACTTTTCGGGTTTTGACAAATCGGCACCCTCCCAAGTCATCGACAACCACCGCCGCGCCCCGCTCTTTTTGTCTTCCGTCATGGATCCCAGACCGAGGTGTACATCGGAATGATTCCCCTGATTCTACTTGGACGAAACAGCCCGGTGCAGCCTTACCAGCAGTGCTAAGCCTCGGCGCCCGCCTCGAAATTTTCGTTGGCGATAGCGTCGCTGGACTCTCACGTTGTCGCGCAAACTAGCTGCAAAACGCAAGCCGATACCATTAAGATTTCTGTGGCGTAACCTCGGGCACGTAAAACACGGTGCAAAAAGCAGAATGGTTTGTCATCGAGAATCCAGCGTCGTGCTGCTAAGGCAAGCAGCCGTCGTTGAGCTTTTTTTTTTCGGGTGTGATCGCGTGATTGGTCCACGGGATCGTGATCGCCATGAAAACGATTGGCTGGCGTTTCTCGGCGTAGGAATACATTTTCCCTGGAGAGGCAACTCTGGTTTTTTTCTTAGCTTGCAACCGACTATAGCCGACGCTCCTATATATGCTCCTGATCGCTCTGGCTGGCTCTGGACAGACGGAAGAACGTTCTGATCGCTCTGGATGTTCTATGGGATAGACGGAAAAAACGTTTCTTGATCAAGGCTCGCTGCCGGTCTTCTTACGCGGCAGGAATGTTCTACAAACAAAGAGTAAGCACACAAACGAGCTGGTACAAAATAAACATAACTACGAAAAAAAAACGGAACTGGGGTAAATTAAAAGACAGCACAAACATGGAGTCTCCGGTTATTTCGTACATAGGTTCTAGAAACTTTTTCTTTCTATTCGGGGCAAAGCCCCTCCACTTTCTCAAGGAAGGGGCGAGGGCCGGCGCTAGCCAATCCTGACGACGGATAGGCGGCCTAGGCTGCTTAGGTTATACGTCCTTTGCGACTGGCCAGCGCCGACCCTCGCGCCTTCCTTGAGGAAGTGGACAAGTGCCTCAATTGTAGGGAGGTTCGTGGATTCCGCGGTTAGTTTCACTTCAAGTCCAACCGCTGCGGACGCCACTATCCCAAGGAAGCAACCAAAGAGCGCCAAAATTGCATCGTCATGGCTCTAGGGGGCTTCGTCTGTATGAAATTCCCCGCTTAGTCAATCATGCACACGAAAAAAAAAAAAGCGGAGCATTGCGGCGCGTTCATTGTGAGTGATCGATTTAGGGGGTGATAGCTAACGCACAAAAGCAACGGGCGCCGTGACGATGAACTTTTGGCGCCGCTAGGTTGGCTGAATTCGGTAGTAGCGTCGGCTGCGATCGAACTTAGTGTGAAACGAAGTATAGCTCTCAAATTTCTGGAGATCTGTGTTGTCATTGCAAAGGTAGCTAAGAGGGGGGAAAAGCGGGGGATAATAAGCTATTTTCAGCCAATGGCACTGTTCTTGACAACTATAGGAACTTCTAGATTGTGCTACCGTAAAACAAGTCAGGCATAAATGGGACTTATCGAAAATATTTTAGACTTAAAACAAAAAAAACAAAAATCATGAGCCATTCCACTCTGTGAAGGTGGATGACCAGCGAAGCTCTTTAGCACACGACACAAACCCGCCCCGAGGAACCTGAGGAAACTAGACAGGCGCGATGGGACCGCCACCCCGGGATGGTGGAAGGAAAGGAAACTAGGCACGCAAACGGCTTGGAACGACGACAAAGAGAGGGCTGTGCGAGCATAGACATGGCCGACGCGGGTTGCACAGCGACAAATCTTTGAGAAACCTTTATTAGGCGGAAGCCTTACATGTCTCATCGTTCAATCGATCTTCAGAAAACACGTCGGCGACACGGAAGGTACTAGAACGCAAGGTACCAATGAAACGGCGCCAAAAGTGCGTCGTCAGAGAGCGCGCTCTCTTCGGAGGTTCGCTATCACATTTACATCGGCGCTTGGGCTTTCACCTTCAATTCGTCTTAGGGATCACATAAGAGACCCTGTGTTTTATCTACCTCAAAATCTACTAATCTTGAAAATGGTGCCTATTGATAACTAATCTACTGAATAGACCTACAGCTAAATTACCCCAGCATCAAAGAGAATGCAGAGAATGGTGTTCCACGCGCCGCACGTGCCGGCGTCTACAGCATTAACTGTTCTAAAGCAAAAGCCTAAAACAAATGGCATCTTGCACGCGCGTTCGTGAGCGCTTTATTTTGGTTATTTACTTCGAATCTTTTATACGGGGAAGGCGTGCGCGTGCGGCGGTTCGAGCATATAGAGTTTTGGCCACTGCACACGGGAAATGCACTGAACCCTGGCTATAAAGAGCTTCGCTGCAAAAAAAAAAAAAAAAAATAAAGGTTTCAGGGTCCCGGTAAATTGAATCGTCGCGGTTGCTACCGGCCGCGCAATCCGCTCAAAACGTCAGAAACTAAAAAGAAAAAAGAGATTCGAAAGCAAAGTGGTGAACGAGAGAGCGAGAGAGAGAGAGAGAGAGAGAGAGATAAGAGGGAGAGAGGAACGGCACGCGTGCCCGCAACAGCGGTAGCGCGTGGGCATTCTGTTTTCGAAGGCCCACCAAGGCGCTTCCGGTCCGTGGGCGATACCCGAGTAATTGAAGCCTAATACACGCCAGGACGACAGGTCTCCCAAACACACACACACACACAAATACACAAATACGTAGCCAGAAAATAGCGAGAAAGTAAATAGAGAGAGCCGAGGTATCAAGAAGAGTGTTGAGAGGCAAACAGCCCGAGCTCCACGGGGAAATGCACGAAGGTCGTTGAAGGCTTCTTTAGATAATTTTAAGAGAAAGCGAAGAAGAAGAACAAAAAACGAGAAAGGACGTTTGTGAAGCTGAGATAAAGATATACACTGGAGGCAGAGACTCTTCTTTGCCAGATCGCTTTGAAAATAAAATTAGTCGCCCGGATAGGTGTGTTTCGCCTCGTAGCGCAACGCCTGGGTAAATATTGACGTAACGTAATTACGTGGTTAGTCAGTTATAATGAGTAGCGTGGGCCAGGAAGCTGGGGGTCTGCAAAGAGTAGTTCGAATCGAATGGCTCCGTGTCATCCATCTCTCACAGTGCTGGGGCAAGGCACGACCGTTACCGGCTCCCCTTACAGTGTTCAAGGTACATACCTCGTTCTCCACTAAGCTGTCAGTGCGGTGGATGCTACGCACTCGCCGGACCAATCGAACGCCTTTTTTAATCACGTGACCTCGCTCTCTGCGCGTGGGTATGAGCTGGAGCATGAGCCACGGGGTCAAAGAAAGAGGGAGTGACTGATCCAGCGTGGAAGCAGGTTCCTCCGTACTGCCAACATTAAAATAAAGATTTTATGTTTTTTTTTGCAGGAAGGACATAGCGCTGCTAGATCGAAGCAACTATTGATTGGTATACCCTATAGGCGAGATTGATCTTAACGAAGACCATTTTAAACAAGTCGTCAGGGAGCTAGTATCTCCTCAGCTCCCTGCCGACTTTTGCTGTATAAAACAAACATTGGGTAAGATTGAACAGATTAGTAGCCTGTGAGTGTCGCTGTGTTTGTCTCTAACCTATTCAAGCGTTCTCATATATTCTTTGATTCGAGCGGTTGTGATGCCAATCTGTTTGTGTCTGTATTTTTTTGTTCGTGGTAGAAATTGAAGTGTGCGTCGTTGTTTTGCTTTTTTATTGCTAATGCTGTTTCCAAGGTCTGTTTTAATGCTGGAAATTGAACTGCGCTTAAATTTTAGCTTTTTGCTTGTGCTGCACCCGTGTCAATGCGAGAGACTGTGGCTTTTTCGTCAAGCTGTCCTGGCAACAGCTACTTCCATAGGCTGCCAGTATCATGTACTCAGTACATGATGCAAAACAGGCAAATCAAATAAATCACATCAAAACCACGCGTTAGCTTTCCAGTAAAGCACTTGGGTAGCCTTTGACTGCGTTCTGCAGGGGAAGCTCGTCAAATGGCGAGACCCAAAGTGTTTTCGACCTTTTGATCAGGCTTGTGATGTGGCATTGATCATGACGCAAACACGCGTAATGTCGTAGATTTCAACTTTAGGTCTTAACACGCTTTGTCGGCTTCGTCATTCGCTGAGTCGTTTCGTAGATCGCATGGAGTGGTTGACTGTCAGAGGATCTGCAGAAAAATAGACGCAAGAGTATTTGTTTAGAGTGATGTACTCCTTAGCTAAGTATTTGGGGTACCAATACATTTAATTGCACATTCGAGATTTTAATTCTACTCTACATAGCCGTTCTCATAAGTTCGTGTCTTTCGTAGTGGCTTGCAGACGGCTTCCCTTTGCACATATTGAATCAAAAAGTGCGCCTATGTGTGCATTTTTATGTGCTTCACGAGCTCGCAGGATCGCTGCAGTCTCGTATATTCTAACGCGGTGTCAAAGAACAGAGAGCGGGTTGGTGAAAATACAAGAATCAAATGAATATTAAAAACACTTATGGACAAGGACAGACAGCACAGGAAAGAACTGTGCGTGTCCCTAAATGTTTTTATTCATTCTTTCATTGTTGTAACGCGGTGTGTTGGCGGTTGCGTGTGACAGTTAATATTTTCAAAACGTTAGATGTGATTCTGCTTCTCAACTATTACTGCAACAACTTGCAGGTTCAAACGCCCAGGAGAACTGGCTATACCTAGGTCTTTAAGCCATTATATCAAAGCGCCCTCTTTGCTCGAACACTGAAAGTAAACTTTAATGGGATAATGCAACCGAGGAAATACACAATAAAGTTTTGTCGTTAAATTCTGTACACATTGCTTGCACCAACGTCGAATCAACTACAATTATTGACCTTACTAATGGTGAGTTTCTACATTTTGCATTACACAATTTTCACTGCCAAATTTGTTTTTGTTTTTCTCGGCAACGCGTAAAAATGATCACAAGCGTGCTGCAATGACGTCACGGGCAAGTTACCTGTTCCCTTTCTTGAGATTAAAAAAAATAGTCTAGAGATTGTCAGCTTGATAGAGGTTAAAATGATACCTTACCCATAACATTGTCTGTCGACTCATTCAATTGGCTGACGTACTTGGTTCTCGGTATATCTCGGAAGTCGCGGGCGGAATATTTAAAACAATGTGGAGTAGTATATAGGAGCACGGAAGAAGCATAGCGTGGTTAATTACAACAGCGTTTATTCTCTTGCAATTAATTCCTCTTTGTTGCAACAGATGGCGCTGGTAGGAGAGGAGTTACTCTAAGAAGAAGGGGGGGGGGGTACTTCGATTCCATGGGATACCCAGTAGAACGACATATTCATGGCTTACCACAGCTTGGCGTTCTTAAAGGCCGACGACCAGACTCGAGATTCTGCAAGGCAAAAGATCCTTCTCACCATGAGGGAGAAGGAAACAGGCAAAGGTGGACAGAGAAAAGGGGAGAGAGGAGGAAGGGGGAAAAGTGGAAAGCGCGAACTGGTCGTTGGTCTTTAAGCCACAGTCATACTGCTTGTACATCATACAAAACAAAAGACACGGTGTCGCTGAAGACATGATGACACAATTCTCGGCAGACAATGTCAATTATCCGCAAACAACGCTTCCAGCAAATGATGCTCGCAAAATGAGACAGGGCTGTCATACAATGAAGAAACATGCATCAGACAGTGTCTACAGACTGTCTTTTTAATGATGTATGAACAGCATGACCGCGCGGCCTCAGTTCTCGGTGAGTGCACCTTATGCGCGAGTGACGCGTGTTTGTGACAAGGCAGATTTACGCAGCAGACAAAAGTGGAGGCGGCAGTCACGTGGTGACTCATCTGACAAAGGTTGCAACATGTGGGTGGTGACGAACGACGGGTGCACGCATTCGCAGGTTCGGCACGTTAACGGTTGTCCCTCGCACGCCTTGTTTCGTGGTGTTTTTCACTTGCAATTCCTTTAGTTAGAGTTACCTTGCAGTCAAGCATGAGATGCGGTTGCCTTATCTCACGGTTGGCGTACCGGTGACGCAAGTATTTATCGCTGGGACGAAAACAAGTTGCCGAGAAACGTACATTTATACTAAAGTAACTATACTATGACAAGAAGAGACCATGGGTGAGGTACCCTTACAGACAACTTTTGCCGGCTTTGCATAATTTTTTTTTTAAATTGTACTCCTCAATTTTTTTTCCAGTTTGTAAGCATGTGCATCTTTCACTCTTTTTTATTTTATTCTTCCGTTTATTTCTTTCTTTTTCTCTCAAACGGGTTAGGTAAGCTCAGAGCTCTACGCGACAGAGAACACAGATCGCTACTTGAGACTACCCGTTATAAATATTCAGGTTTCCCGGGGAGTAAAACGTGCAAAAGCAAAGCAAGGACAACCGCTTCTTCGTGTCCTTTTTCTTGAATGAACATCTCGCGTAGTGGGATTGCGAAACGAGACAACGCGGTGATTCAGCTTGGAGGCTGCCCGAAGCGATATGCGAAGACCTTCCGGAGGCATCAAACACTTCGGGTCGTGGCAGGAATAACGATTTGTAGTCTATCATTACGCACTCTTCTCGTGTGCCGCCTCAGATATTTTGATCGTTCCTATAAGCTGGAGACTTCGCGCTCACAGTTTATTTTATGGGCTGGTTTAGAACTAGATTCTATCAAAGGCTATGCTGTAGAAGGCGGAAGTTAAAAAAAATGCGAATAGTGACACCAAGCTGATAGCTTACCAAACAATAATAAGCCCTATTTCGCAATAATCCATCGCGGTCTGACGTCCTCATCAAAAATTTACCAAGAAAAATTAAAGAAAGGTTCGAAGGTTGGTCGTACGTTTTGTAACTCTCCAAGAACAGGGTCCATAGCCAAATTGCTAGATAAGTGTTCTCTTTAGTTATTTGACACTAGAAGAAGAGCTGCCCGGTTAACACTGTTTTACTCAATTTATTATACACCACTAATAATTGACCAGGCACTACGTCTGAAAGAAGCGCACAAGTGATCACGTAAACTAAATCATGATAAAATGTGTTCAAATCCTGCAGCAGTCGGCTGAAACATATGTTTTCTAGAATTCTGTTTCTTTTGTTATGCGATTGCAAGGTGGAATAGGTTTCCAAAGTGTGTTGTTAACTCTTGTAACTTATGTCACTTTGAACCTTCATTAGTCACATGTGTTTTCACAATGAAAAAAGAAGCATACCACTAAAATATTTAGTGTATACCATCAAAGATAATATTCAAATATTAGGTTCTCATATGTACAAATTTGAGCTGAAATTGTTATGTGCCTGTTATGGGCTGAAATTTAATATACCGATTTGTTTTCCAGTGGTGATTTAAAATATGCAATTAGTTTTCAGATAGCTTTACTAGATCCTTAGTATTCAATACATTTATAATTTTAATTTTCAGAATATTCAGGATATATTAATATATCATTCAAAATATTCAGGATATTCAATAAAATTCAAAATATATCAGAAATGTTTATAAAATTGCATTCACCAGGACACACTTTGTGCGGTGATGCTATTTTTGTTGCTTGAAATGTGACACAATAGTTTCAATTTATTAGTCCTAAGAAGATATCCTCCCGTTTTGTGCAACTTGTTGCAAATGTCTTGTTTTTTACCGATAAAATATAATTAAATCAGGCTTAAAATAGCATCACCGCACAAAGCATGTCTTGGTGAATGCAATTCTATAAAAATACCTGATGTATTCTCAAGAATGTTACGCTAACGACCCGTAAGGCGAACCTAATTCAAATTACAAATGACTTTATAATTTCGGGATCTAGTAACCTACCTCAAAACTAAATGTATATTTGAAATTACCAATGTGAAACACATCAGCATACAAAATTTCAGCACGATAAATAAAAAATAAAAAGCTAAAGACCCTTGTTCCTCCCTAAAAGTGGTAATTTTGTGCCATTTCTAAGTAATCTTGTTGGTCGCAAGTTTGGTAAACTTTTATGTCTATCACGCTCCCCAGTAATGACCTTCAAGAAGAGGCCAAGAGTATTGATAACCAAAATATTAAAAAATTGTGTGTGTTTTGCAGGAGAACGACATAGATAATCGCTGAGTACAACTGCTTTAAGAATACACACTGAGAAATGTGGAGTGAAAACTTCCCGCAGAGCTCTTGGAATGAGTGAATTGCTGCACTCTTCAAAGGAGTTTGGAAGATGACGTAGCTGGCAATATGTTTACAGCCAAAGAACAGTATGCACTTCGACACTGAGCATAATGTTTTACCATTTTTGGTGTTAGCTAGAACGCATTTTGAATATACTTTCTTAAAAATTGCTGGAAAAATTACAATTATATATTACGAATTACCGTAAATGAGAAAGAAGTAAGGCAATTATGCAATTACATTAGTAGCGAAAATGTGTAACGATATTACTTTACAATTCACTTTGTCGCCTTTTTTACGCATTAAGAGGCGGAGTCAGTCTTTATGACAATGTAGACAGTGGAAAGTAGCAATGGTCTTCCTTTCGTTTCAACAATCATCAAAACCTTCCATGATTCAATTCGATTCATGTAATTAAATTCATTTATTTTTAAAACATGTGTCGAGGGGATCCCAAGAAAAGCGAAATAAAAAGCTGCCAAAGGCAGCCCAGAAGTTAGTCTAGTGGCCTCAAATAAATGTTCTATATTTTTTGACATCCAGTTTTGGTGTGAATTTATTTTTTTATTTTTTTGTCCCTTATGGTACTTCCATGCTAGGTAACAGATCATGTTTACTTGTGCATGTTCTGATTTGTCGCTTTACATTGTATCCTTCTGAAAAAGATAATCAATCACTAGCCATTGACTCTAGATCCTGATCACGGTATGATATTGTCATCTGTACCGTTTTTATAATAATTAAAAATGAGATACATCTTAATCCATGAATCATGACGTGATGCCTTTTCAATGTTAACATGTTTCACCCAAACATGCACCACCATGTTTCCCAAACATGTTTCACCACACATGTCTCACCCAAACTATTATTAAAAATAAACTTTGATAGTTTTATGCGCGCTGTAAAAAACGCGTTCAAACTTGCATTAAGCGTTCTTACCGTCTGACACCTACTGAGAACACAGTGAAATTAATACCGCGCCCGATAAAGACTGGAGAGCGGGATAAACTTTATAACTGCTCTAATACCAATAGTCCTCTGACTAGTGTGTGACAACGTGCATCTCGGAAAAGAACAGTCATAGAAACGTTCAACGCCTACTCGAATAAAAACGAGGTCAAGTTCAGGATCACGTTTATATCTCTCAGAAGGTATATTGTATTACATGAAGGCGTGTGGAAGATGAACGTGCACCGTAGTATGAGAACATATAATGAATGTGGCATAAATAAACCAAACGTTTACAGCTATAGAAGTAAGCAACATACGATGGTGGTTTTACAATTATCTGTACTCTGGCTGTAGAATCTTATTTCATTCAAAACCTTTCCAAACTGAAGCCTGTTACAGTGTACTGCATAGACAAAGCTTTGACCATTTTGAAACGATTTGTCACACAATCCACTGACATTAGTCTTTCCGAGAGTATCAGTTTACGTCTACGATCAATGCATCGTCATCAGTCGTGGGATGCGGAAGGGCGTCCGGCTTGTTTTTGTATGGCCGACACTAGTGCGCCGTCGTTGAACTTCTGATTTAGATTTAACCAACTACTTCTGCTGACAAAGCGCTTTCTCCACACCGTGCAACGTCTTCGGTAAATATCGGCACCAGACACGCTCAGACCTCAGAAACAATGGCGCCCGCACTTGTGGAATTCCCACATGTGGGACAGCAATAGCGGTTCGAGCACGCTTAGTCTGAACTGAACTGGCTTAACACGTTAAGATATGGGGAGCAGTAACTGGAGAGACGGTGAACTCGCACCAACAGAAGTTCTAAGGTAGCTGGAGTGGCGGATAAGTTTTGCATCTCCCTTGTGGCACCCACGAACAAACGCTGGATGGAATCAATGAGATGTTACAGATTAGCAGGCGCGCACACATTCTCCACGAAATGTGGTCGGTAACGTTCGGTTACTATTGCTGTTAATGAGGTAATTCCTCTCAACACGCATAAATCGAATTTAAAGAGTTGGCGATGAAGCGGAGAGAGTTGAAGGAAGTATTTGTGCTAGCACCGGGGTTTTCGAAGAGGGTAAAACTGCTCTAGTGTGTTAACCTCTCTGGACAGGTTCGAGAGGTCGAACGACTGTCGTCTTAGAGAAGGCATGTTCACATGCCACACCCAGATCCTTACAGAGTAAATGTTTTGCGAAGTGGCCATGTTTAATTCAGAATATGGATGTAATAGGAGACAATATTTTTTTGTCTTCAACAAGGCAGATACGAACACGACTTGAGAAATGACCAGAGCGTTTGCTCATCCCACACATCGACTACGTGCAGCGGTTCGCTCATGACACTGTCGCCGATTTCTATCTTCTTTATATGCCCTGCAGGCGCGTCTGGACTTCAGAGCCTCCAGTGTCACCAGTGACCGGTCTGGACGAAGGAAATATTGCTTTATCCTTCACTTACACCACACACATTGAGAAAGAACGACATGTGTATACTGAGATGTTGGACCAGACGTCGTGATGAATTTCTCGGTGATTCTATCGGCCCCGTGTCGGAGTGAATAATCTCGTAGGAGATTTTATTCGTTTATTGTTTCCACGCACCGTGAACCGGTGCTGGTTCGTCTCCCACATGATACTTTAGTTAGCTACGCCTGTGCGAGTGCATGCACAAGTGTTGGTCCGGAAAAATATCAAGAAAACATTCTTGTGGATTTGCTTGACTTAGTTTGCAGTGGAAAGCGTTTGTGCGCTTCGGGTGTGATCTAGAAGATGAGGCTTCTACGAAAACATACTTGTGCATTTATGACTCTAGTAGGATTCCGTGAAGAGGCGGTGAGTGTTGGACGAGCTGGCTGAGTAGTTAATATTGATGTTTCAAAACAGAAAAACAAATTTTTTTTTTGCAAAGTGAAGGAATGGGTCTGAATGTTTGCTGAGTTTCAACGGAGTGTCTGGGAGGAAGAAGCTGGTGATGATTGTCTCTAGAATGACTGAACATTTTTAAAGGGTCATTCGGTGGCTGATTCATGTGTATCTAGGGGTCCATTCGGTGCATTGAGAAAGTGTATGTCAGGGAGAGGAGGTGTTGGTGTCTATGGGGGCATATAAGAAGTGAGAAAAAATAAACGATTTGGCTGCATTCTCCTGTGCATTTTCCTTCGACTTCAAAGTTTGCTATTTTTTCCTTCTCCACACTCTCTGGTTTTTTTAAACAGCAGACTTCCGTACTCTTATTTTTTATTTCACAATACTCGCTAGCCCTGTTACAACCAAAGCAGGAGTGGAAAATACAAGAAAAAATAACTTACAAAATTAAATTCAGTAGTGTAAACCTGCCATTATACCAATGAAAAAAAAACCCAAAAAAACTCGCCAGTAAATTTTTGTGAAATTAAATTTTTTTGCGACAAGCTTCCAATTTCCAAGTTTGCAATCCAACCAAAAACACCCAAGGAAAAACAACGCCGCACCGGTACCTAAGGTTGACTAGAGCGCACCACGTTTTCACAACAAGAACCGTAGTAAAAGAAGTGTGGTTCCTCGCGGGGCATTACTAATTTCCCCTTTATAGATAAAAGGAATCGACGTGTAGGTGAATTTTAGATGATATATATGTTATCTCATCATGACGCACCTTTGAAACGTCAGCTGCATCGCTTCTTCCTCCAACAACCACACCTTGTAAGAACTACTCCGTGCGAGGTATCAGCAATGCGCAATAGTTACTATTTTCTCGAGGTGAAACAAGCATAGATCCACTAGACAAGCTACTCTGAGAGAGCACCGGCACTCCATTCCCCAATCAGCTTGGGGCGCCGCCATTTTTGGTGCCTAGTGCAGAACGTAGTTACAATTTGAAAGTGTGGCTTCCTAAGCGTACGGTGTCAGAGGGCTCAGACGATGTTTTTATTTTTTTTTCCTCTTTTCGCGGATTGTTTTGACATCCTGAAAAGGACGAAAGGGGGCTTCGCCATTTCAGATACAGCTTCAGATTACTGGCAACCGAGATTTCGAGCTCCAAGATGACTGAACTGTCATAACTTCAGCGTATATATAGTACCATACTGTGGCTCGAGATTATACCATTTTTGTTTTACAGGGAGGAAGGGTAGTGTTTTTTTTTTTATAATTCTGAAATATCGTTGCTTTAGAGGGAGCTGAAGCTCGGTCACATCACTAATACGTCATGCGGAACACAGACTTCAGCCATTGTGTGGCAACATGTCTGCCGACAATGTTCGAAGCAACATGCGCATGAAGCAACATTGCTTCGAACGTGCTCGAGGTGTGTCTGCAGGTAATTTTGTCATTATGTGTGCAGCCAACACGGTGTCTTTTTTTGTGATGTGTAAGAGCTGTGTGGCTGCGGTTTAAGTTTCCATATCACTTTCCTGTACCACCGCGGTCACGGACGGCGGGTTTTTTGTGGCATTTATGGAAGGCCTATGAACTTCATATGGGGATGGGAATTGGAGTGAAAGATTCCCAGCGAATATACGTCGAGGGGTTTAGTGTTGCATTTTCACAATTGACGCCCAGGTGAGAATACTAGCCTTAATTAGTTTGGAATCACACCACTCGGAATCAGCCGAAGATACCTAGACTACGGATTGCGAGGTATTGTGTTTTTTGCCACCGTTGACACTGTTGCGTTTACGGGGGGATGTCTCTGTCCGAATATTATTTTGTTTGTGTCTATAATTTGGTAAAACTCGGGACAAGCAATAAAGTAAAATGCGATTTTCGGAGAAATTGAAATTTAACTAAAATAAACTCTTAAAACGCAGAAAGGTTATAGCACTAGAATTAGACTAGTGACTTCTACTGCTACAAACGTTTTATTTTTATGAGTATAAAATGCTGAGGAATGTGTGTGCTAAAAAAGTAAGGAATTGTTGGGGGCTCAGTGCGAGATGCAAGAAGGAGCATTAATGCAGCCGCGAAGTGAACCTGCCATAAAGTCTATGACATGTACAATGTTTATTCCGAGCAATGAGGCCCACTGTTTATGACCACGGCCTGCGCGTCAGCGTTCCCACGGATCCCGGCCGATTTGCCAATCACGTCGTATCACCGGAAGCTGAGTTCGCTGCTTAGGGTCAGAATAACTTATCGCACGCTCTAGCATACTGTCGGCACGGGATCACATTTTTGCGGAAAATGGTATTCTCGCCGTCGTTCATATATTACCTTCATTGCAAAACAAAGTAAAAAACGCGTGGCAAGTCCCCACCCCGCAAAGAGGGAATATCGGTCGTCCGTCGTGCCATGAATGGGAAGATAAGGAGGGGTAAGAATAAGGGGGGGGGGGGGGAGGTTATGCGGGAGCATAGTATACAGGGGAGCCACCGATATCGTGGAGGCGGTGGGTCGTATTACCCCGCCGACCCAACCACGGCCCGAACGAGGCGTCTCTCGCCGAAGGCTCCCGGACTTTGTTCAGCCGATGGCACCACCCGAAGGTCCGGAGCGCACATGGCCGGGCTAGGGAAACGACAGGTGACCACCACCGCCTCAAATAGTTAGGGGTTGTGTGGATGTTTATTGTAGCGTGTAGTTGGTCAGACACTGAATTCGGCGACGAGTCACTCGATGCAGATGAGCAATTTCATGCCAGTACAGTACAGCCGCTAGCCTCGGGGTCTTTGACGTGACACCACGCGGTAGTAATGCACGACCACACGCCGGTACGGTGCTCGTCCAGATCGGAACGGGCGAAGGTGGGGATTGAGCCCCGGATCCCTGTGCTCTGCATACTTGTACGTAATCCGTTACAAGTAACGAAATTACTTGTAATCCCTTACATTTATCGGTAATTTAGTAACGGAATAATTACATATTTTCTAGAGTAATTTTAAAGTAATTCCCTTACATTTTTTACGTAACGGATTCCTTGTAATCCGTTACATTTTTTCAGGACCAGCCCCCCCCCCCCTTTCTTCTAAATAAAAGGTCGTTTTCATTTTGGTAAAGTTGAGCGCAGTGACGCTGTCACGCGAATTGACCAGCGCAAAGGGAGGCTTGGCGCTCTTCAGTTCCGCAAAGCCTTTTTTTGCAACACCAAGCCTCTGAATCTATTTTTTTTTTAGTCCCTATCAACAATGTCAAAAATTCCAAATAAACATTTCTACAAAAAAAAAAAGGAGGGGGGGGGGGGGGGCAAGTTATATCCGCTTTTTTTAGTGTCTGTTTTTTCTTTGCGATCGAAGGCGGGGAGAGGAAGACACCAACTGATTGTATGCCTCTTCGAGAAGGTCAAGGCGGTAAGTGCACTGACAAGAATTAACAATGTCCTTCTCGGTTATAGTGACAAGGACCAGTTTTATAATGTCACAACACGAGACAACGCTCCGTTTACCCTAAAATCCACTAAAAGAGATGTGATAATACGTGAAGGTGTTATTGCCACAAGCATCCTCGTTCGTCGATGCACACTTATCTTCTCTTAGAAAACAAGATTTTTTTTTGTTGCTTCTTTCACTTTATTTGATCCTGTTTTAAAAGCTACTTACTTTTTTGTAGTCCAACTTCTAGGGTTGGCCCACTTTATGTGTGAATTCCAGCCAGGTTATCTGCATCTCAGTTACCCTTTTTGTGAGTCAGCTTTTTGCGAGCACTTCGAAAATGGTGATAGTCTTCCTTTATTCTTCCTGTTTTTACCCCAGCAGGACGCATCTTACCTCAAGCAGATAATTTTACAAATAAAACATAATGGTGGCTGACGTAGACTTGATATTCTCTGCTTGAGGAGAGAGTGAAACTCGTGAGTGGGGCCATAGCGCGGCTTACTTAGTTCTCTGCCCTTCGCTGCCCGTGGCATGCTGGCATCAGCGGACGTCTTTGTTTCTTAATTGAGGAAAATAATGTTGAAAGTAACGCCACGAAAGTAACGGATTACTTTTGGGGGTAACGGTCACTTACTTTTATGGGAGGGTAATTGTAATTGTAATAAATTACAATTTAGCCTTGAGTAATTGTAAATGTAATTCCTTACTATTTTTCAGTAACGTGTACAAGTCTGGTGCTCTGTAGCGCCGAGCTTTTCGCTCCACGTGCTCCGAGCTGGTGTGCGCGGTGTGCGCTAGCCGCACTCGGCCGCCCGCCTCCACACACCTTGAACTATGTTGTGCGGCCGCAGCCTATAGCTACTTGCGAGTTTAAGTATTAAGGTAAAATTCGCAAGGTCAGAGCCTGAATGCGTTACGTTGCAATGCCACTGAGGAAAGTCAATCAGGGCTTCTGAGATTATCGGTCCCCTTCAGCCAAGAGCCCGCCGGGAAAGAGTAGAACGCTCGAAGCTTCCGGGAATACGTTAAGCGTCTTCAACTATCCGGCCCCATCAGGTCCAGCCTTAATGACGCCTCCTAATTTTGTACGGGCTGCAAGCGATGGTGCAGATTTGGAATTCGCCCCACACTGCCTGCGCGCCAACTCAGTCCTCTGATGTCAAAAACACCGCCATGGCGCAGCCATCGGCGGTGCGCATGTCGCAGACGCTTCCATCTCACGCGACTATGGTTTCTGCGCATGCGAATTGCGCACGCAGCTGGGTGTGGACCTATGCGCTTCGCTCGTTTTGTCAGCAACGTGCTGGTAAAGGCAACGGCAGAACGACAACAGTCCCAGGGAGCCAATCGCCAGTCCCAGGGAGTCAATCAACAGTCCCAGGGAGCCAATCAAACAGTCCCAGGGAGCCCAATCGTCACGAGAGTTTTGCGCAGTGCTGCATCGAAGCCATAGGGCGGGAGAGAGAGGAGAAAGCTGCCTTTTGTGCCCCGAATTTTGAGGGGCAGAGGCGATCGTCTGGGACGCGCACAAAGAGGGCCCGGGTAAGGGTGAGATGGTAGGTTCCTCTTTTCCCGCCCCTCCGATTGCTTGTGGCTCTGAGCTACGCTGTCGTCCCTGTACCTTTGGTAAGGGCCGTCACGTGACTCGAGTCCGTCGCTCTGATTGATTCCAGGGGCCATTACGCTCGCTCTTTGCAGTTTGGTTAAACGATCGTTTAGCATAATGAACCTTAAACGAAGTGACCGTAATCAACCTTATTAATCTTCAAGATTATTAAGGTTGATTCGGAGCTTTGTATTGGTTGCGCTCACATCGACCTATAGTTGCCGTGGCAAGCATCAGTCCTTCATACGGCGTGGCAACCATTTTAAGCAATCTCTGCAAGATGCGATTACGAGTCAAAAAGACGCTGTTGGAATAAACCAACGATGTGATCTCTTCCGTAGACATTTTGCAGTATGTGAGCTACGGTTATCTCAGTGGCCGCGCTGCGGTATTCAAATGTCTTTACTACCTTTAAATGTGATGCCGAAATCGACCCTCTTCGACATCACTATATTCCTCGAGATTGCCTCCCGTGCCATCAAACAGCACGATTGGGAGTGCATTGCTTTCAAAAGCTGACATTATCAAACCGCATGCAGAATATGGTGCCGGCTGTGACTACAGTCTGCGTCCGCTTGCTGCGTCCATTCAGCAAACGCTTCATTGCCATGGTGACGTTGAGCTTAGCAAACGGACTTTGTTGTAAGGACGAAGACGGTGGTGTGGCGACATTAGGAGCGTGCTTGGAAACCTTGGCCGCGGTTTCCGATGGGCAGAGAACCGGGTGTGCAAGAAGGTTCAAAATGAGCTTAACACCACAGCTTATTTGCTCCAGCGCCTATTTTTTTTGTGGCTGGCTGGAGTTTTTATTATTTTGGAGCATGGGCCTAAAATATCAAACTGCCATAACTTAGAGATGCGGCAAGGCTAATACAGTTAAATTGTGTTTTTTTTTCGAATACTGATGTGCAAAATAATCCCCACTCAGTAAAAAAGAAAAAAAGAAATTGTTTCCTGTATTGAAAACAAAATACTTGTAGCCCGTTTTGCTTATTTGTGACAAAAACTCTCGTACGCAGAATACATTATACTGGATGGTTGTTGCTATCGTGCCCATTTTAAAACTTGTAAGTTTGCGCCGCATTATATCATGTTGTCCATGTGACCTGATCACGTGATGCGTCGCGCGACACAACATACACCGTTACATGACCACGCCGCTTCACCTGGTCACGCGACGCCTTACGCGGAACACACGCTACGTTGCTTATCCTTTGATGTCCCATTACCCCAGATTCACTTAAATAGTTCCAGAGCGCATTAACTCTCTTCAGCTTATTTTCTTACGGCATTCATATTCAATCAAGTGCTTCCGTTAAGTTTGATTGTGACTGTCCTTTGCATACAAATTCAGTACCTACTGCGCGTTTTATATTCAATATTCCAATGTCGTTCGCAGGCACACTAAACGTAAGACATACGGATTATCGAGCCGTGCGAAGATAAAATAATGGCAAGATGAATCGAGCGTGCCAGGCCAAGTCAAAGCAAGACAACAAGACTCAGTTGCCGGTTGCACTCTGCGTTGGCAACGCGACCAGATGGCACCGCCAACGCCGTCCCAGCGAACGCGAGCGCAACACTTCCTCGCTTTGTTGTGTTCCCGAGTACCGGATTTGAGTGGGCCGTTGTGGGGATCGGATCTTACAAGATGCTTCTCCGCGCGGCGCCATTTCGTTATCAGCTCGAGGCACGCGTTTGTGTGTTTCTGTTGCCTGGCGTTTTACGACAACAAGTCTGGCAGGTCGCAGCGGCTGATTTCAATACGCGTGGCCGCCGAGACATGAATATTCAACTCGGCGCCTCTTTAGGTATAGTGGGAGTCCATTCAAGATATTCTAAAAGAAAAAAAAAAGGAAAATGCCCGCGCGTATACATCTTTTACGGTGCCCTCATACAGCCAAGCACAGTACTTTAAGCAACAACCTGCGCAAAATAATGACTCCGAAAATATGATAGTCATTAAAACTACATCTTCGACGTGACCCTGAGTATGTTCGTGATCTTCCGCAATGTCATCCTAAAGGTGCTCAAGCTAAAGGTAGCTGTAACGCATGTCCCTTTAGTAAACAGAGGGATCTTCTCTCTCACAACGGTTGCAAAAGACCATTTCCTAAAAAATAATTTGGGTTGTACGAGGCAGCGTTCACCCCACGAGTTATAACTAGAATGCTTTCAGGACACGGCTATGTTCTATTTTAATCAATAAAACACTTTTGACACAAAGAAATTCAGAGCAAACGACTGCGAAAACGCCGCCAAACCTACTAGGATCGACGTCGGAAACGACGAGGCATCTGCACTGGATGGAGTGGCTGCGTTCTGGAATTAGTTATGGCGGTTTTACTGACGCCCCCTGGTCAGAGGCACTTCTGACCACTAGAAGGAAGGGCGGACCGGACGTCACGTGCAAAACATGTATACTTGCCACCTTACGACACTTTGAGAGTGTGACTAATGTATTTGTAGTCCGTTCAATTCGTCGGTGCACTGGATTCCTATGCAGCGTGTGGAGCCCTGCCGGCTTACTATGCAATCAGCTCGAACCTTGCCCAATGGAATGTGGACGGCCATTTCCATCTCTTGTCTTCGCAACATCTTTTGTACACAAACATTGTTTTTCGTGGCCATTGGCAGGCACGTTGCTGCAGGCGGTGGTCGCATGGGCTCTTAACCTGTCCTCAATTTACCTCAGCGCAGGTTGATGTCCTTGTGCTTTTCTGAACATTTCCAGGCCCACCAAACCGTGAGATCGAATCAAATTAAATCAAACCAAATGAAGTTTTATTTTGTGTACGTGTGCGATCGTGTGCGTCCGTCGGTAGTGGCCGGATAACAAAACTTACCAGCAAAATGTCTCCGCTCAGTCTAGTGGGAAGCGTTTCCCCGCAAGATATAGAGGGGAATCTTTAACGTACTTCCACATATATGTCGCATGAAGTATAAGATATCACTGTCATGTGACGTCATGTAACACTGCGACGTCATGCGAACCTGCGCCATATGACGTCACTTCCTTGTGACATCTCATGACTGCTACGTCACATACGTCACATCACGGTGTCACGTGACTTCCCACCATGTGACGTTGCGTCACTAACGCCACATTGCAGTTCTGTAATGAAGTCCCTCCCCTACCAAACTGTAACCATTCATGACCAAACTGCTTTCAAAAGTGCTCCTTCTAACTTTCTTTGTTTCCAAGAAAACCACGATTGAGTGTTTATCTTGCTATTATGTTCTCTGTGATTTATTGTACCACTCCCCTCTGTAATGTCGTATGACCTTAAGAGTAAATAAATAAATAAACGTAACACTGAATCCCAAATGCTATCAACTACCACTCCCTTAGTAGGATGTAGAAAGGAAGCGTTGTTTTTTGTGTAACTAGAACTGCCACCTACACCTGACGTAACAAGAACCTTCGAAGCCTCCGTCACAAGTAAATGACGACAACTCTCGATTCCGTTAAAAGAACAGTCAATACGACCGATTTTGATTATTGTTCAGTAAACCACGGACAACGAGTGTTCAATAATTCGCGAGTAATTGTTTGTTGCACCCCAATGGCGCTCTTCATTCACAGGTCTCCACAGCGTAAACCCAGACTAATCGCAGCATGAGCGTCTATCTTACTATTTTGAGTCGTTCCAGAGAACAAAACGCTACCCGATTACAACTCTGTATTATGCGCACACACCCCGATGCGCGTTCTCAAATCGTGCGCATTTAGAACCGACTGTTTAAGAGAATAGCGCGTTTAAGCGCAATTTAGCGAATGCCTTTCTTTTCGCCGACGTGCGCCGTTTACGAGATGACCTTGCACGTCCAACGAGCTCCAATGGGAAGCCATTAGTAGGGCGCCTCTTCGAAGTCGCATTAATAACCGCTCGGCTCTCGCTTCAACTGTGCTGGTTCACCCCTGTACTGACAGTGGGATAGGCGGTACGCGCCTGCCTGACCAATCAACCGCCTGTTTTTCGTCACCTGACCAGTCTTTGTGAGCTTGGCTATGAGAGGACGCTCATGATCACGTGGCGAAAGATGGGCGTCCGATTGGTCAAACGGGCACCCAAGTCCTATCGCACTGTTAGCTTGGGAGTGAAGGGAGCATATCTGCGGTGGGGGGAGGGGGCAACGCAAGGGCACATACCGGAAACCAGTTGGTAAATGCTTCTTCTCTCTGTCTTGGGTTGTCCTCTGCGCTGCTGCTTTAGAAACCTGCGCTTTTGTTGTGTGTGTGTTTCATTTTTATAAGTTGTGAACCGCTAGGGGATTCTCGCGCCTTTTGTCTGGCTTGGCAATTTTAAAAGTAAACAAAACTGAAAGAGAAATAAGCGGCGCGTCAGACAAGCAGTTCTTGGAGGGACGTTATGACTCCGATCGTTCACTTCGACCATGGTTTACTTTGTAGTGCAATTTTCACTCCCCCCCCCTTTTTCTTTTGCCAGGAAAAAAAAAAAGACTTGGCTCAACTTGGCTTCCGCCTCCAAACGGAAAGGTTCGGGTGCCAGAGCGAACTTGGAGCTTTTGAGAAAGCTTCCGCCAGTAGTTCGTGGAACAAGATATGAGTAGGTCAAAGGGTACTCCGCCGATTTTTGAGCTACCTCCGGCTAACCTGTATTTCTGACTCCCCGGCCTTTACCCTTTCCGGTATGCTATTTAGTATCGCGAAATTCCTTAATAGTTACTGCAAAATCGGCAAATGAAAATGATGCAAAAACCAACATTCAAATATACCCGCACTTTTCAGTGCCGTGACGTCAGTGGAAGAGGCAGGCTTGCCAGTGGAGTGAGCAGTCTAAAAAATAGAATATGCCAATCATTTTGTTCCGTGCTGGAGCGCCCGGGGACTGGAGCGAGCTTCCAAAGCATTCATTTGACACCATGCAGAGCTGCTTCGAATCAGTTCTGGGAACAAATTCTACAGTCCAAAGAGTGATCCTACACTTCCACTGACGTCACTTTTTCGTTGTTGCCACAGTAGAGACTTTCAGTTTGAAAAACACGGTGAGGACCAAAATTGTAAATTGAATAACTTCGTGAAAAAAAATTATTTTGACCTAATATTTGGGTTACTATTTTGGCGATGTTGTTTGGCGAGTTTAGCAAACTTTCAAGCAAATCGGGGACCATGAAAGAAATCGGCGGAGTACCCCTTTTAAGACGACGTGTTTTTTGTATGTGGTATTTTTGTGGTTTTTTTCACATGCGCCTAGTATATTAAGACAATGTACTTCTTCAAGACCTGGAAGATATTGACGGGAAGGAAGAGGGAAGGTAGGGGATCGGTGACCGAGTGTTTTGGTCTCGCGGGCGACTTTACTGTGACTCTGCATGCAGTCAAAAGTGGACGTTTTGATCAGGATGAGCATCGTTACGGCGTGCAGTCGTGCTTAACCACGTGGTACCATGTGATGCCAGTCAAAGACACCAGGCTAGCAGCGGCACTGAACTAGCAAAGTCTCTCATTTACAGTGCCAACACCGGGCGCCCACTGAAGGGCCGACTAACTTCTCAATGCCTGAGCAAACAAACAATTATGTTACAGGAACGAGGGAAATTGAAAGATGTTTACAAATCTCTGCAACGCGAAAATAGAGGCTGCAGCTCTTGAGGAGGAAGGGGGATGGTATTCCCCTCCTCCTCCTCCGCATTCCACTCCCTCTC
The DNA here is from genome assembly GCA_037355805.1 of Ixodes ricinus. Taxonomy (NCBI): domain Eukaryota; kingdom Metazoa; phylum Arthropoda; class Arachnida; order Ixodida; family Ixodidae; genus Ixodes; species Ixodes ricinus. The sequence goes on from JAZHYW010002214.1 coordinate 134,503, forward strand.
CCTCACTCCTCCTCCTCCTCATTTCCTCCTGGTGGAAACGTTGCAGGTGCCATCATCGCTCAAAATGAAAGCTAACAGTAGCCTTTCCATGCAAACCTGCATACTATAGGGTACACCAGCTAAAGACACACCCGTGAAAATTTTTGATATGCCCTCAGTTGCTTGGTTTATTCATATACGAATTCTTTTAACGCTCGATGAGTGCTCGGAAACACCCTGTAAATCCTCCCGTGGTTACCTCAGTGTCCATGTCGGAAAGGATCCGGAACTTCTGACCACGAGGACACGAAAACTATACATGACGCGTGCGCGCGCGTGCAAGACACGCATATCTGACGGGAGCAACAAGGTTATTGATGGCATTTTCGATTGGGCTCCTGCGGTAGGAAGCGGAACAGCACCGAAAGAGAAGGGGGGTGGACCGGACTTTGTCCCTCGGATATGCACGAGGCGCGTTCCCCCTTCAAGCTCGCCGCGGGGGACCGACGTGACTTATATTACTCCTCGCTCCCCCGGACAACACAAGCGCAGCGCGCGCTCAATCTAGTTTATCGAACCGGCATCGCCGCAGACCCCCTCCCTCCCAACACAAAGCAAAAACAACAACAACAATAAAATCAACAACTACGCAAGATTCTAACATCACGCACAAAAATAAAACGCGAAGAAAATGCGGGCCTGTTGAATCGTCGGAGCGGGAGTCCTTCAATACAGTAAGATGACTGACACCTTCGCCGAGGGCCGGGCCAAATCGCCTCTGTTCCGTATAGCCATGGCACTGGCTTCGCCCTATAGCTATCTAGTCCTTCGTTTATGTGTATCTATCTGTATCGGTATGTGCGTATGTCCGCGTATAAGGAAAGCTCCGCTTATAACACGCATAAAGTTGACATGAATTGAGCGACTATACACGAAGTGTGAATCCGCGGTTCGCCGGTATTACGGGTTTCTTTTTTTTTTCATTTTGGAAGAAAATGAGCTGGACGCAGCAATCTTTGCATGTTTATTACGATACATTAGATCACCTGAAAGCGAAGCGTTGTGATATATCCTGGCTTTGTAGTTGGCGCTGTGTTTGCAATTGGCGACGGACAGGCAGACAAAGGTGAATTGTCGCGCAACCTGAACATTTTTTTCGGCTACAGGAGACCTTGCTGAGCTGGTTGGTGAACGATATGATGAGAAATAGCGTAGGCTACAGACTTCAAAATACGACATGTTCAGCGATGTCTGAAACTATCTAACTGTGAATCGTCACACTTGCGCTGTAACGTCATTTTTATGTAGGGAACGGTAGCGAACCATGTGTCATGAACAAAGGACCTCAGTACTTGATTGAATGTGCCTGATGTTTGTCTACCGGTATATTGACAACGTAATTGAAGTATTAAAGCCCACGAATGGGACGAGTGCGTACTGCTGGGAACAGTGTTGGAGGTAACGCGTTACTCCGTATGATGGCAACGTACTGCTCGTTATGTTTAATACATTAACTGATAACGTACTTACGTTACTTCATTTGAGTGACGGGTAACGTATAGTTACGTTACATCGTCACATCTTCTCCCCAAAACTAAAAAGAAATACACTTCAATTTTTTTTTGTATGTTATGATATACCAAGTGATATGAAGTTTTGACTATCCTACACAGCTTCCAATTTTACACCTTTCCCCGCGCTATTTAATTGAGTTCAATTTAATTTAGAAAGGAAACCAACGCCCACCCATGCCCTCTACATGTCCATGCAAGTGCCGAAAAATGCTGTCGCCGTCAATGGCAGGTAAGAGGATAGACGCCATTCAAAAGTAACACAAATGCCAGAGTGCGTTACTTTTCATCGGTAACGATAACGGTAACGCGTTCCTTGGATTTTAACGTAACGTAGGTGAGTAATGCGTTCCTTTCCTTCGCAATTACCGAGCAACGAATTTCGTTGCTGTTCTTTTTCTCAGTAAGGGCTACAACGTTGTGTTGGAGTCGGGGAGAATTGACTTACATGATGGCAGGTATACGCGTACATAATGAGTACGGTTAGAAACGTGCAGCCTGAGTTTCTGAAATATTATTAACAAAAAAGCGTCCATGAAGTGAAATAAGTATGTGTGCTTTCGTTATAAACAAATGAATCGCAGGCGAGCAGCGGGGCAATTGAACAAGGCACCATTCTTCCTGAGAGCTATAAGGTAAACAAATTGCGAGGACAAACTAAATGGACAAAGCGTAATCTCCGTAGTTGCTGCTACAAGTTTGTTGTTTGCCTCCGTTATAGGAGTAACATATCGATACTGCCACGAGAAAGTGAGTTATACTCTCAGGGCAGAGCTGCGGTGTCACTATCAAAATAAAGGAATAAATATAGTAAATGGATTGGGAAAACATATGGGGAAGCGTTTGTCCGCAGAGACAAGCCAAGAAAGAAGGAACGCAAGTAAGCCGCAAATGTTAATAAACATGGTAGAGCTCATTCATTATTGTTTTTACTATATTCATCGCGGAAAATGATATCCGGGGTCTCCCCCCAAAAAATGGACACGGTTTACTTTCCTGCAAAAATAAACTACGGATCGCCGAACTCATTGTTCACCTGAATGGAGCGCTATAGGGGCCGGACAAGTTTCAAAACTCAGAACTGTTATCTCATTCAAAAGTTATAGGTGATTTTTTGAAATTTTGATGAGAAAATCGTGGCCCGTTTTGGCCTTCTCTTTTGGCAATGGCGCCGTTCAGTTCCAGGTATTCGGAACTCCGTCGGTAACCGTAATTCCCCGTTTCAATTAAAACAACAAAAATCATTTGTAACTTTTGAATAAGATAACGGTCTCAAACTTTGGCATGTGGTTCGGAACTGCTGGCGCTACAATGGGGTGGAGAGATGAGCGTTCGGGGCGATTCGTAGTTTATTTTTGCAGTAAAAAAAGCCCTGTAATATTTTGGGGGCCACCTTGTACATAAACTCGGTCAGTCGCGTGATGCTTTAAACAAGAACCTTAACCCCCCCCCCCCCTCCTTTGTATTTCAATATATATACGCCTAGATAGGACACGTATGTTATAGAATAACATTTTTAACTGCAAAGAAAGAAATGTTTAGTTCATTCTTTATGCCGCGAGACTCATTTGATAAATTCCTAAACAGACTTCTTTTTCAGGATCCACGTCTCCAAATAGAAAGAATATCTCGATATCAAACACAAGCAAAAATAAATCTCGCGGCGTAAATATTATAGATACAAATATTTTCTTCAGGTGAAGCGTTTTTTGTTTTCTTTTAGCACAGGTGTGTTATCCAGTAATTAAAAAGAAAATGTTGGGAGTTTAGTGTTTATTTCACCGGATTGTCACTATTAGCTAGGATATCCGACCGTCGCGTCCCTGGCGGCGAAGTTGAGAACTCAACCGGTGGGAACAACAATACACTACTATTTGTCTGTGTTTCCCACGCAGCGCCCGGCACGAGTAGCCGAACGTTGCGTCGGGATTCGGCTGAGGCTCGTGTCCAATCAGCGAAGCAGCGATTGAACGCGAGACCCAACCGAACGTTGCATCAGCAGCACTCGCGTTTAGTCCGTGCCTCGCGCTCGATCCAGGAAGATGACACGAAGAATCCAATCCAGACGCTTTGTTTTGGTTAAAGAGCGCTCTCTGGAACACGAAACTGGGCAAAGCGCCCCCAATAGTTCGGTCTCCTCGCCAATGCACACTGAGGCAGTGCGAAGAGAAGACCGACGAGCCTATACGCTGTTATACGGAGTGTACAGCCTGATAGGTGGCTTTCTGGCGCTGCTCCGACTTGATGCGCGGTTAGAGCGATGACGGGGTGGGGATCGGCCGCTTCTCTCCGGGGTCGGGGTTGCGTAACCGGTCAGAAGGGGAACCGGCGCACGCGCGTGCACGTCAAAGTGATTGCGGCAGCACGGAAATTTGCGCCGCGCTGCGTACTCCGGTCATTCCTGAGCTGAATGTGCGGAGGGAGCTATAGCGCAAACGCGGGACCAATGAACCGCTTTCGTTTCGCACCTGAACCCCGCTCTCTGCGCGTGGATATGGGCGGGAGAGCGTGATCACGTGGCCAACGATAGACTTACATATGACTGTGAGCGCAGGGGCGAGCGCAGTAAGCCAGCCCCGCGAGAATAGCCACACCCCGGGACTTCACCACTCGAGTCGGATGAGCTGGACGTGTTCCTCGGCAGTCTATTTGTTAGTGCGCGTTGTATCCTATTTTACGCAGTTTCGTTTCGTTTACGTTGCGTCATGATACGACTGCGAGACAGTATACGTCCGGGCTTCGTGTGTCGCGTGCCAAATTACTGCTCGAATTGTGTGCTATGCTGTGTACAAAGAACGCGGCATGACAACTATTTACATACTCACCAACAACTTAAGGAATGTATAGTGTCGCTTATAATCGCCACGCTCCTTGTTTCGCAATTCGTAGTTCAGCGACCTTTTTTTTTTTTTGTTGGGGGGCTAGTGAGTTAATTTGTTGCTTGCCGGCGCTCAAGAGTTCAATCTTTTGTTTCGGTGAATATTCGGACGAAAGGGGCGGCACAGCCTTTTCTGCTGCGGTTTGTGTGTCGATCCTGCACAAATTGTGTGCAAAGATAGCGTCTGCACAACCTGGTATATAAGTCACTCTGACAGCTGTTCAAGCTTCTTGCTTCGTGATTCTTCCTTCGGCATCCCCATCAATCTCATCGGCTCAGGAGCGACCATGAGAAGCCCAGGATCCTCCTAGCTCGCCCGGACTTTTCTTAAGCTGTCGGTGGCCGCGACAGATTCTGTACCATGTAACCTCGAATAAGAAGAGCCGCTTGAATCGGCCCTAAAACAGGACGACGAGAAGAAACAGGTCCCGGAGTGCCGACACAGAAGCGTCGACGGTCGTACACAGCGGCGGCTGATGGTCCTCCTGGCTCCGATACTCGAAGGTGGATCGTGTCTCGCATGCGAGTAGTCGTGCCGTGGCTCTCCGGGCGGCACGTCTCTGTCGCTCGAAGCGCGTCAGTCTCCCTCTTGAGTGACGGGCCAACGTCGCCACTAAAAACCCGAGATACGCATGTCCCGAAAGGCTCCTCCTGCTCAGGCTTGAGATAATTTCCCCATCGCCTTCAACTGCAGCTCAGTTCCACCTAACGATGGATCGTGGAGGACGCTAGAAGCCGTCGCAACGATTCTAATGTCGTGGGAAATGTCACGTGGAATTTGAGAAGCGTGCAGCGATGCACGTGGTGCGTTGTCACGTGGTGCGTTCGTAGCGCTGGATTGGTTGCGATGTCTCGTGGCGTCCGCCAGCTACGGTTCATCGTAACGTGACACAGACTACATAGCTCCTTTTTTTGTTCCGTCGATTTTGTGAACTAGGAGAAGAGAAAAAAGGGGGGGGGGGCTGGAGTTGTCCGCGTTTACCACTTAAATCCTGCTTTGGTCTGCTGACTGACTGAAGAGACGACCGACATTCTCACGTAAACACGCCGACGTATCGAGATAGGCTCGG